>JASCIV010000695.1:0-14096 GCA_030374735.1 Gracilaria caudata
ACTCCAGATACACTCGATTGAGAAAAGCTGGGGGAAGAACTTGGTCCTCCAGCGAAACTCCCAGATATCGATGGTAAAACGCTACTGAAACTTGTCAACATTGATACGCTCGGGGAGACAAGGGATCCAGATATAATTCCGAACGACACGGAAGGGGACCGAAGTGCATCCGAAGGCAACGCGGTCAGAGGTACAAGAGATCTTTCGGCACTACCAGATACCAGGACATTTAAACTTTGGCTAGGAACGGCACCCAGTTCACTGGAAAGAGTTGGGGTGTCACTTGTCTGCACCGGTATGCCTCCCGATGACGGCGACGCACTATTCAGTTGAGACCCTAATATGTCAGAACTGGAGTTTGATACGAAGCTTGAACTAGGTAATCCATTCCCACTTAGTTGGGAATCGACTGAAGGAAACGTGCTCATGCTCGGCGCCATGGTACCTCCAGGAGACGAACTTGAACTAGATACCGAATTTCCCACACCTGTGCTTTGCGTCGGAGAAACGCCTAAACTTGGCAAGCTGCTCATACTCATTGGAGCACTTTCTTCGGCCGACGAACTTGGACTTAGTGACACACCCAAGCTTGCAGCAGTGCTTAGGCTCGGGAGAGAACTCTCATCAGCGGCAAGGATTGGGCTCGGCAAAATGCTTGAACTCGGAAAACCGCTCCCACCTAGTGCAGAACCCTGATTCAAGCTGGGTGACAAGCTTGAATTCGGTAATAGACTTACGCCAGATAATAAAGTTTGCCCAGGAAAAGTACTAGAGCTCGGTAGAATGTTCGGGCTTGCCAAGCTGCTTAGACTCATTGCAGCACTTTCGGAGACCAACGGGTTTGAACTCGAGGGTGCATTAATACTTGTAATCGGCGAAGGTCTTACGCTCGGCGGAGAGCTCTGCAATGGAGCAGGGCTCGAGCTTAGAAAGCTATTGAGACTCGGGAAAGCACCCGCAGTCGCTGACGGGCTTGCATTCAGGAAAGAACCGTCCGCCACAACAAAGCTTGGGCTTGGTAGAATAACAGAACTTGGCAAATTGCTCACAATCGGCGTGGCACTCTCTCCGAATGGCGCACTTGAGCTCAACGCCACATCTGTACTCGGCGAAATACTCCCCGCAACTTCTGTGCTTGGGCTCGACAAAGAGCTTAGGCCTGGCAAACTGGAAGAACTCGGTGCGACACTTTCAGACGCTGACGGACTCGAATTGGGAAAGGAACTGTCCAAAACGGCATTGCTTGGGACTGGTAGAGCCCTCGAATTTGACGGACTGCTAAGATTCGGTGGGCTACTCTCGTCTGCGGACGAACTTGAGCTTGGTGTAAAGCTCGTGCTTGGGGCCATGATGAAGCTCGGCAAAGAACTCTCCACAGCCGTAGTACTTGGGCTCAGTAAGACGCTTGAGCTGCCAGGATCCGGAGTCGTACTCTCAGCCGCATCAGGGGTTGGGTTTGAAACTATGTTCGAAATCGGTGATATGCTTCCAACCAAGACAGGGCTACTTGATAGGCTTGAGATCGCCAGGGTGCTCAAGCTCGGGGATATGCTTTCACTTTGCAAAGAACTGACAACAACCGAAATACTTGGGGTAGGTAGACGGCTCGAGCTCGGAACACTGCTGAGACTTGCCCTCGCACTCTCAGAAGCAAATTGGCTTGCGCTCGGCAGCACGCCCGTACTCGGCGATATACTCAAACTCGGCAAGAAACTCGACACTGATGAAGCGCCCGGGTTCGCAAGAGCACTCAAGCTTGGCGAGCTGCGAACGCTCTGTGAAACGCTATTAGGTGCAGACACAATCGAACTTGGTAACTCGCTCACAAACGCTGAAACGTCTTCACTTGGCACCGCACTCATCGAAAACAACGGAGTCATATTGAGTACCTCGCTTATACTTGGAGATGAGCTTAAGGTCTGTGAGGAGCCCTCCATAGACGAAAGGCTTGGGCTCGGAAAAACGCTTAAGCTTAGTGAGCTAGTTACAGTTGGTGTAACACGCTCTGCCGCAAATGGACTTGAACTCTGCAGAGCGCTAGAACTCGGTACAACGCTATTACTCAGCGAGGCACTAACGGCGGCAAGTGAACTCGAACTCAGCACAGCGCTTAAGCTTGGCAAGCTGCTCACACTCAGTGAGGCACTCTCGACGGCCGACGGACTCGAACTCGGTACAGCGCTCAAGCTTGGCAAGCTGCTAACATCCGGTGCCAAACTTTCCACGGAAGAGGGGCTCAAACTAGGTGGGCCACTTAAGCTCAGTTCATTGCTAACACTCGATGATGCGCTCTCGATAACAAATGGACTCGAACTCAGCAGCACACTCAAGCTCGGCAAGTTGCTAACACTCGACGAAGCACTCTCGACGGCAGACGGACTCGAACTCGGGAAAACACGTGCGCTTGGTAAAACACTTGGTGCAAAACTTTCGACAGGAAGAGGACTCGAACTCTGTGTGGCACTCGAGCTCGGCACGATGTTAATACTCGGTGACGTACTCTGAGCAGCAGACGGACTCGAACTCAATAGAATACTCAAGCCCGGTGAACTGCTGACACTTGCTGAAATGCTCTCGGCAGCAGACGGGCTGGAGTTCGGTGGAGCACTTGAGCTCGGAAAGCTACTAAAAAGTGGTGAAATGCTCTCAGCGGAAGACGTGCTTGAACTCGGTAGAACATTAGGGCTTGGAATGTTGCTAACATCGGGTGAAGAACTTTCGTCAGCAGACGAACTCGAACTCGGGAGAATATTCACGCTTGGTAGACTGCCAACACTCGGTAAAACACTCACGGTCGCAGACGGGCTCAAACTCTGTACGTTACCGAAACCCAATGACGCAATCTCGGCTACCGACGGACTTGAACTCGGAAGAGTGCTCAAGCTTGCTTGACTGTCAAAACTCGGCGAGGTACTCCTGGAGACAGACGGAATCGAACTTGGCACAACACTCAAGCTCGGTACTCTGCTAACACTGGGAGAGGTACTTGCGGCGACAGATGGACTTGAACTCAGTTCAGCACTCGAGCTTGGCAAGCTGCTAACACTTGGTGAGGAACTTTCGACGGCAGACAGACTCGAACTTGGCACAGCACTCAAGCTCGGTATACTGCTAACACTCGGTGAACTGCTTTCCGCAGCAGATAGACTCGAACTCGGTATAGCACCCGAGCTGAGCAGGCTGCTAGAACTCGGTGAGGCACTCTCGGCGGCAGACGGACTCGAACTCGGTACAGCACTCAAACTCGGTAAACTGCTAACACTCGGTGAAGCACTCTCGGCGGCAGACGGACTCGAACTCGGTATACTGCTAACACTCAATGAAGCACTCTCGGCGGCAGATGGACTCGAACTCGTTACCGCATTCAAGCTCGGTAGACTGCTAACACTCGGTGAAGCACTTTCAACGGCAGATGGACTCGCACTTGATATAGCACTCAAGCTTGGCAAGCTGCTAACACTAGGTGAAACACTCTCGGCGGCAGACGGACTCGAACTCGGTAGAGCACTCAAGCTAGGTAAGCCGCTCACAATAGGTGAAACACTCTCGGCGGCAGATGGACTCGAACTCGGCACAGCACTCAAGCTTGGCAAGCTGCTAACACTCGGTGAACTGCTCTCGGCAGCAAACGGGCTCAAACTCGGTGCAGAACTCAAGCTCGGTGCACTGCTACCACTCGGCAAATTGCTCCCCGCGCTAGGCGGACTCAAACTCGCTCCCGCGCTTAGACTCGGTGCACTACTAACACTCGGAGAAGCACTCTCAGCGGCAGACGGACTCGAACTTGTTACAGCACTCGAGCTTGGCAAGCTGCTAACACTCGGTGAACTGCTTTCCGCAGCAGATAGACTCGAACTCGGTAGAGCACTCAAGCTCGGTATACTGCTAACACTCGGTGCACTGCTTTCCGCAGCAGATAGACTCGAACTCGGTACAGCACTCAAGCTCGGTATACTGCTAACACTCAGTGAACTGCTTTCCGCAGCAGATAGGCTCGAACTCGGTATAGCACCCGAGCTGAGCAGGCTGCTAGAACTCGGTGAGGCACTCTCGGCGCCAGACGGACTCGAACTCGGTAGAGTACTCAAACTCAGTATACTGCTAACACTCGGTGAACTGCTTTCCGCAACCGACACACTCGAACTCGATACAGCACTCAAGCTTGGAAAGCTGCTAACACTCGGTGAAGCACTCTCAGCGGCAGATGGACTCGCAGTCGGTACAGCACTCAAACTCGGTAAACTGCTAACACTCAATGAGGCACTCTCGGCGGCAGATGGACTCGAACTCGTTACCGCATTCAAGCTCGGTAGACTGCTAACACTCGGTGAAGCACTCTCGACGGCAGATGGACTCGCACTTGATACAGCACTCAAGCTCGGTAAACTGCTAAAACTCGGTGAAGCACTCTCGACGGCAGATGGACTCGAACTTGATACAGCACTCAAGCTTGGCAAGCTGCTAACACTAGATGAAACACTCTCAGCGGCAGACGGACTCGCACTTGATACAGCACTCAAGCTCGGTAAACTGCTAACACTCAATGAAGCACTCTCGGCGGCAGATGGACTCGAACTCGTTACCGCATTCAAGCTCGGTAGATTGCTAACACTCGGTGACGCACTTTCAACGGCAGATGGACTCGCACTTGATACAGCTCTCAAGCTTGGCAAGCTGCTAACACTCGGTGAAACACTCTCGACGGCAGACGGACTCGAACTCGGTACAGCACTCAAACTCGGTAAACTGCTAAAACTCGGTGAAGCACTTTCAACGGCAGATGGACTCGAACTTGATACAGCACTCAAGCTCGGTATACTGCTAACACTAGGTGAAACACTCTCAGCGGCAGACGGACTCGAACTCGGTACAGCACTCGAACTCGGTACAGCACTCAAACTCGGTAAACTGCTAACACTCGGTGAAGCACTCTCGACGGCAGACGGACTCGAACTCGGTACAGCACTCAAACTCGGTAAACTGCTAACACTCGGTGAAGCACTCTCGACGGCAGATGGACTCGAACTTGATACAGCACTCAAGCTTGGCAAGCTGCTAACACTAGGTGAAACACTCTCAGCGGCAGACGGACTCGAACTCGGTACAGCACTCAAACTCGGTAAACTGCTAACACTCGGTGAAGCACTCTCGACGGCAGATGGACCCGAACTCGGTATTGCACTCAAGCTCGGTAGAGTGGTAACACTCGGTGAAGCGCTCTCAGCGGCCGGCAGACTCGAACTCGGTAGCACACTCAAGCTCGGCAAGCTGCTAATACTCGGTGAAACACTCTCGACGACAGGCGGGCTCAAACTCGGCAACATGCTAGTACTAGGTGAGACACTCGCACTGGGCACTGGACTCATCAACAATGAAGGGCTCAAG
Organism: Gracilaria caudata; assembly: GCA_030374735.1. Taxonomy (NCBI): domain Eukaryota; phylum Rhodophyta; class Florideophyceae; order Gracilariales; family Gracilariaceae; genus Gracilaria; species Gracilaria caudata. The sequence continues at coordinate 5,386 of JASCIV010000695.1, forward strand.
CTCATTACTTCGCTTGCACTCGGTGAACCATTCGGAATTGAACCCGTCGAAATAGACGTACTCATACTCGGTGCCGCGCTTGCACTCGAGGAGACACTCACGCTCGATACCAAACTCATCGACATTGACGAGCTCAAGCTTGGTACCACGCTCGTACTAGGGGACGTACTAGTGCTCAGTAGAACACTTGCAGCCAAAGACGGAGAGGCGCTCAGCAGGTTTCTCGTACTTGATGAGGCACTCGCACTCAGTACCGCACTCACAGTGAGCAACGGGCTGAATGGGCTAAAGCTTGGCAAAAGGATCACACTCTGGTCCGCGCTTAGACTTGGTAGAGCACTTATACTTGGTGTAGAGCTAGAAGCAAAGGTAAAGCTTGGCAAGACAATAGCAGTCAGTGAAGGACTCGCGCTCAAACTCGGTATAGCACTCTCAATCGATGATGGAGTAGGACTTGACCGAGCGCTCTCACTCGGCGAGCTGGTCATGCTCGGGAGCGCAATTGTGGTTGAGGATGGGCTGGCACTGGCCAAAGCGCTCAGGCTTTGAGAGCTGCTCACTCCCGGTTCAGAACTTGTCGTAGGTGATGGACTTGTGGTCGGAGGTGTGCTCAAACTTGGCGCAGCACTTGCAGTTGTTGACGAACTCGGAGTAGGTAGAACAACAATACTTGGCAAAGGGCTCAAACTTGGCGCAGCACTTGCAGTTGTTGACGAACTCGGAGTAGGTAGAACAACAATACTTGGCAAAGGGCTCAAGCTCGGTGCAGCACTTGTGCTTGGTAATGGACTAGAACTCGGCAGCATGCTCGTGCTTGGTGAAGAACTCAAAGACGGTAAAGCACTCATAGTCCTTGACGGAGTCATGCTCGGTAAAACGCTCATCGTCCGTAAAGCACTCAGACTAGGAACAGCGCTCGCAGGCAGTGTTGGACTAGGTATTACCAAGGCAGTCATGCTCGGTGCGGAGGATGAACTCGGTGATGTGCTGGGTATTGGTGAAGAACTCGAACTCAGTAAAACGCTTGTGCTTGGTGAACTGCTCACTCTCGGTACAGCACTCATTGTGGATGATACGCTTGGGCTTGGTGGAAAGATCATACTCGGAGAAGAGCTCAAACTTGGGTCTGGACTGACAGCTGGTGAAGGACTTGCGCTTGGTAGTACAATCATGCTTGGTGAAGCACTCAGACTCGGTACAACGCTTTCGGCCGGTGAGGAGCTCGGACTCGGTAGAATGACCATGCTCGCAGACGGAGTGGAACTCGTCGAAACACTCGGAACAGGCGAGGGGCTCGCCGTTGGTAGGATGAAGGCATTCGGGGACGAGCTTGTGCTCGGCAACGCACTAGCGGAAGCGATAGAACTCATGCTCGGACTAGGCTCCATGCTAACGGCAACAGAAATTGGGCTCGGTGAAGAGGATGAACTGGGCTGCGTGGTAGAGCTTGGTGTTGGGCTCAAGCTTGAGAGGGGATTCGCATTCGTTGATATGCTTGAACCTGTCAAAACCACCGGGCTGGGTGACACATTGACAGTTAATGCAACCGATGCTATCACAAAAGTTGGCCCGAACGCAGTTGACGGTGAAGCTAAAGCTTGTGCCAAAGACGGGCTCGGTGGCACGAAGATGCTCGCTGGCGCGCTCACGCTCGCTTGTATACTGGATGGTGGCAGCCCGATATTCGACAGCGTCGTAGAACTCGCGAAATCGTTCCCGTTAGATACAAAACTTGCGCTTCCCTGTACGGCTTGTAAAGCAGGAGATGTTGCTGGGGGAAGCCCCACACTTGCTTGAGACGTTCCAGGGATCGATGGCTCTGCGAAAGGTATAAATGGCGAGGGACTCACTTGTGTGTTCGTGGAGGGGCTTACCAGTGAGTTCAAAGCTGATGGTCCAGGACTAACGTTCGTATTGGCGCCGAGGTCCGGTGTCGGAGAGGGTGAAACAATCCCGAGCAGACTAGCTAGAAACACCGGCGCCAATCCCGCTGACGATGGAACCGCACTCGCCGATTGTGTCACAGCGGTTTCGCTAGAGAGAGGCCCAGGACTACTTCCGAAGGATTGAATGCCCACAGGTGAAGTGCCCACGCTGGCTAGCGCGGGGCTACCCGCCGCATTGAAAATGACGGCGGGAACAGCAGACGGCGATGTTATAGTGCTCGGAATCGGAGATTGGACTGTAGGGAGAGGTAGTGGCAGTGCCTGTAGAGTGAATTGTCTCTCCAACGCCCTAGGTAGACGAGAGCGCACCTGCAAGGGGTTCATATGGGTGACGTGACGCTGATCGTTCGGTACATACGGTTTAAAGTCTCTAAATGAATCGGAGAACGATGATTCGCCACTTGGTTGTAAGGGTTCTGATGTTTGCTCATGGTTGCCGGACTGTGGATTAGACATAAAACGCAGCCAACGAAATGTGTGTTTGACATGTACAACGGGTGATATTGACAAGAGGTATTGAAGGGATGGAGAGGTCCAAGCGCGGTACGAAGTGTAGAGGTGCGACACGGATGAAGTTGGATGTGCAGGGGGTGTTGGAGACGCATCGGAGCGCGTTGACGGAAGAATTGACAAAGAGTTAGAATGGTTTTTAGAGTTGTAAGGGATGCCCAGAAACGCGGAGAGGCTTCCGATGAAGGAGAAGTTAGAGCACGGTGAGGCAGATTGCTCAGGCGAGCATGGAAGATATCTAGCAGTGGTAGGTGAGGAAGTTAAGCAAAACGAAAAAGCTAGACATGTCAAAAAGGCGCGAACAAAAACCGGACGAGGAGGCATGACGACGGCGAGCGCAACGGAGCAGCGTATGCGAGCTCGCCCACGGCGAAAGGCGAGTGTTAGGGAACACGCAGACGTGCCGCACGCGATAGCATGAAGGCTGGATGGCGACAGGGGAGGGGTAAGAAGGTTCACCGTCGGAAAGCATACATCGCGACGATGCGCTGCGTATGATATCTGCGCTTCGCTTGTAGCGGCCTCCCAAGCCATGCGATCTATGGCTCAAAACGTCGAAATTACAGTAAAGACGGGAGCCCACTCCCCCAACTGAATGGCATGACGACGCTGCGCTTCGATGACGCAAAACGTGCGGCTGCGCGATAACCGCCGGTAACCGTGCGCGCTTGAGAACCGCGTCGATCGCCTGCTGCGCGCAATTCATCGCGCCACTTTTTCAACTGCCGTTGAATTCTCGATGGGGTGGCATGACAGGCACATTGTGCCAACGGCACGTGTTCCGGAGTCAACATTTAGGGCCATTCCCTCATCGGCGTCGGTTTATTGATAGAAGGCGTTGGGCACTCTCCCGAAACTCGGGGCTCGCAACGTCGTCCACATAACTTTATACAGCGAACGCGTCACTTCGAGCTCTGTCTCTTATCATACTGAAGTCACTGGTGTGGCCAAGGGCTCTACCCGAGGGTATAGAAGTACCCTTCGTATAAGAAGATAATCCGCGCAAGCAAGTGAACACATCTCATATTCTGAGATCTTAGTCGACGGACAAGTCGCCCGAAAGCCATGATTAATAGAGCCCGAATCAGCGGCCTTAATCTCGCATCGACGCGGTCCTTGTCCTATCCACGACTCTGGACTGCATTAATAGCGATGCATCACCTTTCTACCGAGGTGGCTCGGTTTGCAAGGTGGTTTGCTTGATCTTGCTGACGATATGTAACATTATAACAGTTACCCTTTGTAATGTTAGTTCGATGATTGTTCAAACAAGCTTTCAACGGTAATCACTCTCGGGTGGAAGCAAAAAGTTTCCGAATGGGCCCGTCAGACCGTCGTATCCGCAAGGGAAGCAAAAGTGTTGGTTTTATAGAAGAATCATGTCATCTCAACGTTTCGTATGAAGAAACCACCAGTTAATCTCTATCATACGATAGATCTGGTTGAGCTTCTAGCGGCCAAAAACCCCACCGCTTCCATGTTGATGAAGAACGGCTTTCGTTACGTGTCTGCGTGAACTCACCTAAGCCACAATCGTAAGGCCCAAACGTTATCCTTTTTAAAGCACGATGTTACGACAGACGTGTTCGCTTTCATCAGTCTAGGTCTTCCGCGCCAGATCACGAGCACCGTTGCGCACACTGCGCACCAGCGCCGTGAAAAGCACGCGCCCCAAAATTTAGGGCCTAAAATAACTGCCACATGACGCTTACACGTTGCGCTGTTTGGCTGCCATCTGGCGGAACAAGTGCGGACAACAATGCACGCCTCACGAGAGGCGTGAGATCTAGGATACTCAGCACCATTGACATTGGGTAGCCGCGACATCCCGCGGGCGTGCTGTTGCTACCTGGGGCGTCCCCGTGGCACTTGTCTTCTTGATCCGGTCGTATCGGAGATTTCGGCGTCTTCATCCATGTCTTCGTGTTGTACCTTCTTCCACGTTTTCAGGACGTCGCGTCGTTACTCGTTTCGAAGTCGCATTCCAAGCGCAGACATGACTCTTCCTCCGCCCTCCTTCGTCCAAAGCAGTGCACTTTCGCCGTTTCAGACGAGACACGCAAGGTTGGTTGCACCCGAAAAACAACGGACCGCGTTTCATAGCGTCCCAAAAGCGCCGCGACGACGTCCCCAAATGCAAATCCCTCCGCCCAGTTACGAGCACCCGCCTCTTACGCCAGAAGAAAAGGGTCCACCCGGCTACAAATGGAACCCAGATTTTCCCGGAACTCTGAAGCCGGGCCTGGAACCAGACAACTACCCTCTAGAAGACGTTTTGAACTCTGGCGTGTACGAGCGCATGGAGTACACCGAAATGGACATTGACGAGAGAGATCCGCGAATTTTCGAGCCGGAGGAAGACCTTCTGGAATGGCTTGCAAAACAAGGACGACTGATTCCGCGCGGCGCCTCGGACGACGAGTTTGAAACCGAGGCGGAACGGCAAATAAGCGGCATTACTGAAGAAGACTTGGATTTTGGAGATGATGATAGCAGAATGATTGCGTATTATTCGCGTCAGGGAGAAGGAACTGGCGCCGGAGCTGGACAAGACTTTGGAGGATTTTCGGAACCTGCAGGAGATACCGGGTTTGATATTTGAGCAGTTTGTGCGCAACGTATGTAGCGTTTTACTGGATGGTCAATTTGTAACGCCACCCATTAATAAAGGGTATGAGCACGCATGAATCACTAATTGGACTTAGAGAACTTGGCCTTGATTCGAGCATCTTCTTCAGCTTCCCTCTTGAGCATAGCTTCATAATCTTCCTTTTCCTCCTTTTCCAATTCCCGTTCCTCAATTTTATAGGCGGGTTCAGCCTCCTTTTTACGAATACGAGTGATATTCTTCTCAGCTGGATCGGGGCCCACCTCTGTAACTTCCTCTTCATAGTCGAGTTCCTTGATGTCTTCCTTGAGTTCCTTGATATCAATATCACTCGCGATAGCCGCGGTGGCAACCCCCACAACAGAAAACGCCGCCAGCTGTAAAACCGAGCGTCGTGATAGAGGCGCCTGTACCATGGTCACTGGCGCTGATGAGACTGATGGGCGACTGCGAGGGTTGCAAAGACATGCCGGTAATGCTGGTACAAACGCCATTGCTGCGAATATGTTCTGCGAGCTTGGTTTTCAGAAGTCGAACGACGGAAATAGGCGAGCGAGTAGACCGGCAGCGCCAGCGTGAACGAGGTTTAAATCGAAGGATTGCACTGCATATCTGCGGTGGTCTCAGCGAGATGCTAATACAAACTTTGTGGTTGCGCTCTGCCGACACCTATTAGATGATTCCCAAAAATAATCTCAAATGAATCTCGAGCTCCTTGGCTTGTGGGATCCATTCAAACCTTTAAAAACCTAGAGGCAAAATATATTATGAATTCAAAAAATGATGATGACTGGGCAGTGCCGGAAGGTATCCTTATATCCTTCCCTTTTCGCAAGGGAAGATATATCATGATCTTTATGTTTCTACACAATTGCGGGGTTCAGCGGCACCATTCTAGAGCATTGCTGCAGACAAACCACAAAGTATTTGGCTTGTTGAATTTTAATTCAAGAGCACAGTTTGCACACTTGATCTTCAGCAAAAAAAAAAAGAAAAGATGAAGCAGTCGGCTACAGCAGTTATTGTCTGCGGGTTGCGTTCTAAATTCGCGTATCAGTCAAAGCTTGTGATGAATCTTTCCCTGATGTAATTGTGTTCAAAACGCCCCCTCCAAAAGGTTGTGTGCTTTGCTCTCGGAAATTACGAGTCGTAAAGCGCCAGGTGTAGATTGCAACTACCCTTGTAGTTCTTGGAACCTGGTCAGATATTTTCTCATAGAGAGTTACTCTTTTGTGGCCAGACAAAACGAACGAAGGCCAGTATGGGACCCTCTGGTCTTTCATCACTTGGAAGAGGTGTGGAAAGATTCCCCCAAATTCGCAAACCAAATAACCCATGTGTGCTCATCCTGTCCGTAACAACGGCCAGAGGGCAGTAATTTCGTCTTCTATTCCAAGACACTCTTGATTTTTATTTATCTACCGATAGTGCATATTGTTGACCCCCCTCTTCTGTTAAAAGTGAAGCAATTGGACAATCTATTAATATCGACAGTGTTCCCCTCGTTTTTCCTGGTCTCACCAGGGGGATTTGCTTTTTTTTTTTTTTTTACGACCTCCATATTCGGAGGCCTCAGGGTTAGCAAGCTACCTGTTGTTCTTCCACTTTAATTCTTCCCTACGCTGGCCTTGAATAAAGCACTCTCTTTTCCAATACATGAAAACCCCGTTCCAAACTGTGTTTTTTAGATGGACGTATTTATGGACCAAAACCAAACAAATCCTCATTCACAGTTATCTCTTGATTGGAAAGAGAAATGTTAGTGTATTGCACATCTTGAATTTGAACGGGACGCAATTGGTTTTTTGTTTCACCATTCTCGCTGTTCATTCAATGTCAGGGCCGTATCCATGACTGACTGACTTCGGCAAGAAAAGTTCATGACTTTGACTGGCTTACTACTGCTCTAGTGGAGGTAGTCAAAAAAAAAGTAGTCAAAGTAGTCATGAGTATCTACTACAGTAGCCTCTAGAGCCACTGGAAGGAAAATATATGCCGTATGATGATCCATTAACTCCTAAACAGCTTTCTGTGCCAAACGGCGGGCGTTCTCCTTGATTACAAATCTATTCCACGTAGTGCTAATGTGCGTGATGCTTTTTATATGAGTCTTTAGCATGTCATAATGAAGACTTGAAAACCGTTTCAACTTATTCTACGCAGTAGTGTACTCAACTTTGCAGGACAGGGGGAGGACAGAGCTGAAAACAGCTTTAACCTGGCTTTAACTTATGGAAGTGGGCCAATGACCGTAATGGACGAGTGAATCCTGTTCCTTTCAAACATATTGCTGGAGCAGCACTGTATGCTCAGGCCAGGGGTTGGTTGCAATCGATTGCAATCAAGGATTGCAATCAGAGATTGCTTTTTTGGCCTTGGATTGCAATCGGATTGCTATTGAACGACAAGATTGCAATCTGATTGCCTTTCTACAACTGGATTGCAATCCGATTGCGATAAACCTACCAAAATAGTGTGTCAAATGGCGTTACGCCACAGAAAACGTTGGTTTTATTGCGTTCCTTAAACGTAACTGTGTGGATACATTATCCTTAAACTAGATCTAACTGTTAGAGGGCTCTGCAAATGAGCCGCTGAATACTTGAACAGCGTGCAATAATACATCTTCTCCACATACAAGCCCTAGTTACTCAAAAACTAAAGCTCAGAAAGGTGAGCAAGGATATTTGGAAATCCGATCGCAAAATGGGACTTGAATTGCAATCAGATTGGAAGAGGGACTCTGGATTGCAATCGGGATTTCTATGAAGCTGCAGTATTGCAATCGCGATTGGGGCCGAGTGTGCGGATTGCAATCGACCCCAATCGGATTGAACCAACCCCTGGCTCAGGCATTTTTCGCGTCAGCCGAACGGCTCTTTCGTATCTTAGGGCGCATCGTAGGAAATTAAGAGGCAGTCTCGTTTACCAAGAACAGGTAAAATGGCCGAGATAAAACGGTCATTTTTTCCTTCGGAGATAAAAACTACCTCTCAAATGCAGAACACAATTCTGCATCGGATGCAGAATTGTGTTCCGCAAAGCATCTGCGTTGCGCAAAACAATGGTTAAAGTAGCACAAAATATGTTAGAAAGCTCTACATGGTAGAAATAGTAAACTATCGTCCACAGTGCCTTTGATAGTCTATGACTACTTTACTGACTACTTTATGGATGACTATCGTGAAATAGCCTGACTATTTGACTTCGAACCGTGAGAAAAAAGTAGTCAGAAATACGCTCCTGTTCAATGTCCTGGAGGAAGAAGTTAACCACGAAAGTTTGGAATTGGTTTTGGGAAAGGTTTCCCGAAACCGGACAACTCTCAGTTGGTGTTTCTGCAACACAATACAAATGCAGAGCGGACAGTAAAACATTTTGGGAGTAACTTTAGATTTTGTCAGTGCTAAGTGCTCTTCTGGGATTACGAGGGTGCAATGAGCTCTGAATGAGTACCAGTCATGGGCTTACTTATTTTGACATAGATACGGTTAGTGAGAGAGCGTTTTTTCGACAAAGACGCGCCGCAGTAAGTCGTAATTAGGCTTACGTCCTCATGGATGGAGAGGAAGAATATTAATTGTCACAGATTCCCAGAGTATGATGCAGAGCCTCGAGGGGTCAGTCCGCGAACAGTCCCACACTGT
>JASCIV010000696.1:0-14050 GCA_030374735.1 Gracilaria caudata
CCCCCTCCTCACTCCCTCAGCGACCGCAGCTTCTTTTCCCGACACAAAGCCGCTGTATCATGGCGTTTGTCTGTCCTTCGGCGCTGCCGCTTTCAAATGTGTCGTCTGTCGCACGCATCCGCACGGCAAAACGACCCGTCGTGTTGCGCGCGCGCCGTGGCGCGCGCGCGTGCGCACATGAAGCGCGACGAGCGGAAACGGGGGTGTTGATACGTCGTGCCAGAAACCCGAATGAGCTGCATCTGTTGTATGCGGTGTGGAACCGCGTGGCGGGTGAGGAGGGTTTGTCACCGTTGGCACCGGATGAGGTGGATGCGGAGTCGTCCACGGTGCATTTGCTGGCGAGAGCGCCGGACCGTAGCGTGAGTGGCGCGGCGAGGTTGTTGAGGGTGGGACAGAATGCCAGACTGGATCGCGTGGCAGTGGTGCCGGAGTGGAGGGGGAAAGGCGTGGGAAGGGCGTTGGTGGAGAGGCTTTTGGTGCTGGCCGCGCCTGTGGAGGGTGCTATTTATGTCAATGCTACTAGGGGGGAGATGGGATTCTTTTCTATCTTGGGATTTGAGACGCTTGGTAATGATTTTGTTGACGGTGTTGTGCAGCTGAGAACTATGGTGTATCGCACTCCGGTTTGCGCGCCAGCTGTGGGTTGTGTTGGCTTACATCATACCTCGGTGCGGGTGTCTGATATAGAGAGAAGTCTTGCCTTTTATGGATCGCTGGGCTTTTTTGTGACCGACAAGTTCGTTACCAACGGTGGACAACGCGCGTGTTACGTAGAGGGGTTGGGCACTCGTTTGGAGTTTGTGGAGGCCAAGAATGGCAGTGGCGGCCTAACGGGCGTTCAGGGAGTTCCTCATACAGGCTTTGATAGACTTGTGTTTGATGTCACAAAGGCTTGCACCGACCTTGAAACGTTTTTGCAGCACTTGCAGCGACGGAACGGGGGCGTGATTGATATTGCCGCACAGCCTGCCAAACAGGTTGCGGGCGCTCATGTTGTGAGTGTGGCGAGCGTTTTTGATCCGGATGCTCTGCCAATCGACTTTATTCGCAGGGAGGCTATGGTTCCGAGTGAACTGCGCACCAGGGTTAATTGGTGAGTTGGCAGCGTCATGTCTTTTTTTGTTTCCTGTCATTGCCGTTGCTGTTTTTTGGGTTGTGTTTGTGCGAGACGCCAGTTCCGTATGGAGCGCTGTAACATTAGCGAGTGACGATGATCGTTTAGCACACTGTGGTTGAACGTTTTCACGACAACGTAAAACAAACAGATCAGCCAAACAAGCGAAAGGAAAAGAACGTGACCGGCTCAGAGTGTCACTAACGGCGCGCAGAACAAAAATGGCGACAGATCCACGTCATGTAACCGTTTCTGTAGCAAGAAGTCACACACGGCCGCAGCCACAATGGGGATGAACAAATTATCATCCAGCCCAAGCGGCACGTACCGAGACGGCAACAACAACTGCGGCGAAGGAATGATCAACTCTGTGAACGCCGCACTGATTCCAATGGGAACCGACACAATCAATGCCTCCTTCAAGTCCATGGTGCTACGCGGCGCGCAGCAAAACGCCGCAAACGTGCTGAAAATGGCCGCGAACGCGGCGAAGATAAACGCGGCAAACGACTTGCCGTTGCGAAGTCGTGCCTCAGGCAGTACGGGCTCAAACGCAAACCCAACCAAGGCGGCGATGGGATCGGCGATAGACAACGCTAGGATGCCAATGCAGGCGGCTGTGTTGGAGAAGTACGAGGCGGTGAGGGCGACGCCGAGCGTGTAATACAGCATGCCTGAAAACTGCTTGGCCTCATGTCGGCGCATGAACGACTTGAACGAGGATAGCACGACGCGATTCAAGAAACCATCGGGGCGACGAATGCGAGATAGCTCTACTACGAACACGACGCACACCAGCGCGAACATGAACGGGCGCCGTGTGGCAGACTCAAGATTGCGCGTGAGAAAGGCGTACGCAAAGCCGCTGAGGAAGTGAAAGAACTGGCGTCGGAGGCGCGGGACGCAAGTTAGCAGCAACGAAGCGGGCGAGAAAACGGAAGACACACAGAAATGCGGCACGCACCTTCCTGGAGAAATGGAAGGCCTTGCGCGTGGGCAAGGCGCTGGAAAGGGCGTCGGCGCGCCGAGCGAGTCCGGCAGCCACCAAGGGGCGAGTCATGGCTGGTGACGGCGACGGGAACGAGACGTCGGCGCAAGGTGCACGTGAATCGGGATCCCATTCATTCTTTACACACATGGAGCACACAGTTACAAAACATAAAAATAGTACACACAGAAAACAAGCACGCACGCGAGGCTGGTGAACGCAGCTATTGGCGCATCTCTTCCATTTTCCTTTCACTAGCCACCAAGCTGAGTAGGTTAATGCCCGAGCTATCCGCAATCGCCTTCGACAACATTGGCGGCTTGGCGGCAGACACGCTGGTCACGGCGGGCTGTGTGGAATTGGGTACCAAGACTCGCTGCCGACGTCCGCTGGGACTGCCCGGTGGTGTGCCCATTGTGGCATTGTGCGGCGCGCTAACAGCGGCAGCGCTGCTGTTGGCGGCGACGGCGCCCACCTTTGTGAGATCGCCCTCGGACATGCTTCTCTTCCTGGAACTCTTGAGCAGCGATCCGTTCTTTTTCGCGACCCTCAAAAAGTACTTCTGCGCGTGCGTGCGCACCTGCGTGGCGTTTCTGGAGCCGACGTAGTTGGCAATCGCCCTCACGTCCTTGGGCCCGAACTTTTGCAACGCCTCCAAAAACCTCTGATGCTCGGCGGGTGTCCAATAACGACTCTGCACCTTGGGCGCATCACTCTTACCGCGCTCCTTCTCCAGCTCGGCCACGCGACATCTCAAGCGCTCAATTTCCGAATGCGCGGCCTGCAGCTGTTGTTCCAGCCGACTGACCTTTGCGCACGTGTCGTAGAAGCCCACATGTTGGATGGGGTGCAACGCAGGCAACGCGCCGGGCGCATCGGCGCTCGTGCCGGTGGGAAACGCGCCCAGTGCGGGCGGCGGGGGCAGATAACCGGTGTGCAGCGCGTGTGCCGCGACCGGCGGCGTGGCGGAGGCGGCGACAGGCGGTAGCGCGGCGCCGTACGGCGCAGGCTGCAGCGGCGGGGGAGGCGGTGGCGGAGGCGGGCCGTGCGGAGCGGGACGCGGCGGCGGCAAGGCGGCCATGGCGGCAGGTCTGAGCGGCGCGGACGGCTGCAGCGGATGCGACTGCATGGGGAGCGCGAGGGACGGAGATGCGCGCGCCTCCCACGGCATGGCGACTGTCGGAGGCGACGCCCCATGTCGCGCACGCAGCGCGCCCGGTGCGCGTGCGCGTGCGACGTTTGCGTGCGCGTGTGCGGAGATTGCGCCGCAGCCGAACGAGTGGCTGTGCCGCCGGCGCGTCTAGCCGATTTTTCGCGAACGCTGGACACGTTGGCGCGCTGGCGCCGCTGACGTGGCGCCGTACCATCGTCGCCTCCGTTGCCCGTTGCTGTCAACGCTCTTCAGACGGCGCATTCATTTCGGCGTAGCACTCACCATCCCCCCCTCCTCAATCGCCGCTGCTGCTCCCCCACGTGCCACCGTAATTCACCGCCCTCCCGCTTCGCCCACAGTCTTCATCACCCGCCTCGCACATGACTCGCCTCTTCTTCGCCGCGCTGCTGTGCGCGCTCGTCGCGCTCGTCGCCGCCGAGCCCAAGTACAAGACCTTCCCCATGGACTACGTGCGTATGTGCGCCGCCTGGCATTGTGAGGGCTGCTCGCCTTCGGCCGCCGACCCCGGACCGTGCCAGAGCGCCGATGACTGCAAGCAAATCGCGTGCAACCCGCGTCAGCCTGGAAACTGTGTCTCCGAACCGGGTCTCTCCTGGTGCGACGACCTCAGCTGCGCCACCGCACCGCACCTGCTTCGCCAGCAGTCCGACGTTCTCGGCCGTCTCTCTCGCTAACTCTGTTGTATCTACGCCCCCACACCCCGCATTTCTTTTTGTCGTCCGTCGCTCGCGGCTGTCTGTAGTAAATAAAAGAAGCTAACTCTTTGAGTCTTGGTTATAACTCGTCGTGTGTCATTGTTGGCCAACTCGCTTGTGCCTTGTCTCGGTTGCATCGCTCCCCGTTGCTCAGTCCCGGCGAAATCAGCAGCGGATGAGCCTCCGTATTAAACACCCATCGCTGCAAGTCAATCTCTTCCCCGTCCCCGAACGTCAAGTAAATGTACTTGAAAGTCTCAGCGATCAGAAATGAATGCATCACATCCACTCGTTGCGGGTGACGAGTTCTCGCTGTACGAATCGCCGCGTACCCGCCGTGCTCCACCTTACAATGTCGCTCAATGCTCTCAAACACCTCCCATGCATATTGTCGATACTTTTCGTTCTTCGTGTATCTGTACATGTAGAAGAACGCCTCTACCGCCTCAGGGCGTAGGTTATATCCTCCACTCATGCGCCACTCGTCGCTTGAACCTAAACGAATGTTTTCTCCAGCCAGTCCACTCGGCGATTTTTCATACATCTTATGACAAGTCTCCGTCAACTCGGCCGCTAACCACATCCATTTTTCGCGCCGTTTCACATCATTCTCTTCCAGTCCGTCCATTCCAAGCACAATCATTCCAGGGATGTAACATGAAAAGTGGTCCATCTTCTTCTGAAACTGCAGCGAACCATTCTTCGAGACAACCATGTCTTGCACAATCACATCTCCATGGCGTGATTCGTAGGCTGCCACCTCCACCATACTGTCCACAACGCGCTCAAACAACGTCCAGAAATGCTTCTCTTTGCGCCCGCCCTGTATCCATACCTTCACCAAATACTCAAAATAACTGTCCGCCGGCGCGCCCATCGTCACCAGATTCGTCGAATATCGTCCTGTCGTTCTCGACATTGAGAACGGCAGCAACGTTTCGTGTGGCGGTTTGAGTCGCGACAATCCAGACATCGCGTCTGCCTGCTGTAGCATTTGTATCACTCTCTCCGACACATTTCGCAACTGTTGCGAAAGCTCGGCTGCGGAATGATGAGAGAGTGCGCGATATTCCAGTTGAACAGATCCCACTTCCGCAAGGTACAAACTATCACCCAATTGTTCATGATTCTCACAAAAGCCGGGTTGATTCAGATGGCATCTCGGCCATGGCAGTCCGTAATCAGTATCAAAACTGGATGCAAGACGTGCGCCAAGGTCTTCTGCTTTTTGTAAGTACATGACGTCGCCGGAAAGATGATACATGGAAAGAAGTCCGCCCAGGATTCGAATGACGGTCTCAAACACTATCACGCGTCCGACCTTGGAAAAGTTCAATTTGGTTGCCACCCAATCCCTCGCGCGCTGGTAACGACCTTCCAAACCGCCCATAATGTACAAAGTGCTCAGCGAGTCAATAATGGTTGTAGCCAGATGAGGCGCAAACGTATTCTGGCCGCTCTCGGAAAGAGGCGACAGCTCATCGTAACCCCACGCAGATCTTTCGTACGCATCCCACGCATGTCTGACAGCGTCCTTTATCTTCTCTCTCTTTTTGCCATTCTGGCCGCCAATATCAACGGGCACAAAGCTTCCTACCGGAAGCAGGGTAGTGCCCTCGCAATGTCGAAACTCACTGAGTGGCGCATGATTCAGGTACTCTATGGCGCGAAGTGTAAAACTGGATTTTTGAAGAAGACGTTGCGAGAATGAGAGAACTGTGGAGAACAAGAGCAGAAGGACCACGAGAAAGCGGGGGAGGTGAAATGAGGAGCTCATTGCGACAGAGCCGACTTCCAAGGGCGTCGAAACAGGTTGGTGCAGAAGACGTCTTGTGCTGCTCAGCGCACGAAAATGGGCGTTCTGTAAAGCCAACTGTCAGCCGCTCATTGGTGGTGTTTGAAGAAGGGGAACAGCTCTATTCCATAGAATACAGTAGTACTGCATCCAAGTTGGATGATCCCTCCTTGTAACGGCCACCGTGCAAGAGGAAGCGACCCTTGTTTTGCTCCTGCAACGCCAGAACGGTTACGGAAGTTGTACCCTTGTACGGCCTGTGCTTACCTGTTCTCAAGACTTTGAGGTTCCCCTTTTACGGGCGGGTTGGGACGGGAGTGAAAATGCCCGGCAAAAAGCGCGGAGAGCACAGAGAGCGAGGCTTGCGGCGCGACAAAGGTTGCAGATCGATCGCTCTGATCCTCCAGACGCGACAACGACAGCACAATTGTCTTCTCTTGAACTTGGCGTTTGGATCTGAAAGCCTCTGATCAAGACCGGCACCGCCAGCCGAGAAACCGTGACTTCAACCATTCGTTTTTGTCATCAAAGACAGTTCTCGCGCCTCCGATTCCCAGAAAACGGCCCCGGAACGGAATACTAGACAAGGGTTATAGGGATAGCCCTCAGCATCTGCCCGAGCCATTACTGCCGATTCCCAGTTACAGATTCGGTGCCTAATTCAGCGGTCCATGCGATCATTCCCTTGTTATCGAACAAGCTGAACATGCATCTGATGCAACTATGCCCCCGAATCCAACGCTCTGGAGCGGTGCTTATATTTTCGGCTGTTGATGCCTAACTCATACTCACCTTGAGCCTTCGAAACGCCCACCGTTGTCGACAACGTTGATACATAGTAATGCAACGCTTGCTACACATCGACGGTCTACGCGCCGTCGCGATTGGTTTCGTCCTCATCTTCCACTTAACTCCGCACCTGCTACCATCTGGTTTCATCGGGAACGATGTATTTTTTGTCCTCAGCGGCTATCTTATAACTCGCCAGCTCTCACATGATTTCATTTCCACCACCCCCGCTACTCTACGTTTTACACCAAAGGATGACGACGTTTGTCTCCGTCAATTGTGGTCATTGTCTCCATGATTCACGTTTGCGCAGCTGTGCCCATATATCCGTCTTCATCTATGACCTCCATCTCTACCTCAGTTATGTCTTCATTCTGTGGTGTGGCAAATTTTGACTTCGCATCATCTTGATACGTCTCTGCCGATGCCATTCTGAAGCCCTTTACATGAGATCGCTTGGCGTCGAGATCCAGTTTATCTCGTGATGCCTCTTTTATATTACTCTCCAACAAGCTTCTACCGCCTCATCCTTTTATACCTCTTTTGTTGCTCTTTTCCGCATCGCATGCATGCGGCATACAGCACCACGCAGACCATTGCATTTTATCATCTTCCTTTTCGATCCTTTGACTTCATGTGTGGATCAATGCTCACAGTAGCTCCGATAACGATTCAGCACAAGCGACATCGTTCTTAAACAAAACAACTTTTTGCTGTAGGGCTCTATTATTTCTTGCCATCGCGGTCTTTCGCGACAGCATCATACGAACTTGATGTTCGATCACTGCAAGTGTGGGATCGTGTCATTATCATTGCAATTAGCCCTCTTACCCTTGCCTTGACTTTCCTAAATCACTTTTTCGTGGAAAGAATGACGCTTCGTCCACAAACCCAAAAATTTGATCTCTCTCCTGTTTCATTCTTGATTTCTTTTTTACGCTAGTCCTAGCGTTGAACTCCTTCGCCGTGTTAACAGCGTATCATTTGAGGAAGCCCAGCCAGATGCCAGATGCAACTCTGTCACCGATGGGGAATGCAATTCTTACTACCAAGCTTATCAACAAGCATGAAATCAGTAGAACAGAGAATGACACTGCAAAATTTATGGAGTGTGCCAATCGTCTAGCGAGAAGGAAGATGTTGGTAATAGGCGACAGCTTTGCGGGGCACTTACTGCAGATGGCTCATTTCATCGGAATACAACATCATATTCACTCTAACATTTGGAAAAAGTATGCATGTTGCCCCATATCAAAGACGTCAAGAGTGCGGTTAGATGCCAAAAAGCTCGCTCCTCGTGACCTACATGCTTTTGATGCCTGTGAAAAATGGATGGTATACGACGGTACCTGTACCTCCAGAATGCTCTACAAGATTTTGCGTTTGATGCAATTTTTCTTGGCGGGAAAATGGAAAGTGTACCGTCGGTACACTAATCGGACGCTCTCCAAATTGGTTTAGAGTCGTAGGCTGGTGCGGTTGTTGCTCCCATCAGCTGACGGAGATGGGACACAAAGATCCATTCAAGCATACGGTAAGTCACTGAGAAGCCTAGCGTGCAGCAGGAAAGGATGCAGTTTGCGTGCAAAGTTCTGGTAACCGTGCCAATCCTTAAGCAGATCTCAAAAAGGATTGTATTTGTATCAGATGTGCTTGTCACCGGCGCGGAGTGTCGTTTATGCAAGAAATATGTGTTACGGAGAAGAAAGAACGTTGTTTCGAGATTGAACCATACCAAGCCAGAGGACGAAATGGGAGACAAAAAGTGACGCAAGGCGTCAAATACACCCGGTAAACATTCATCTAGCGCGTTTTGGTTGTCGACTGTAGTAATTCTTGAAAGGCTTTTACGCATCTATCACCACCGACAGGTGTTCTCCCAGGCATGAAAAACGAGTGTTAACATTAGCCCTCTCACCGGCGGCACGAGCCAGGTACTGAGGTGTTTACCGGGTATTCGCTCTCTGCACATACGCTCACGAGTGGAGCTTGTCAGTTGACACTTGGTCTGTTCATGTGCGTTCACTTTTGAGCTCAACCTATTAGCTAACGGACGGTCCACGTGGACGGTCTGAGATTGGTCCTCAATCATTGCGTACATTGCGTAAAGGCTCGCAATATTCAAGGGTGCAGATACCAAGGGTAGAACGCTAGCGTTCTACGAAGCGTGTTTCCAAATCAAGGAAAACGAACGTACAGGTTGAACGCGAATGCACAGTTTCATGTACAGGGCTACTTTCTACACAGCTTCATTCGTCCAAGAGACCGGACGACCATCCAAGATTCAGAATGCTGTCGTTTTCGTTTTGCTTCGTACGCTACTACGGAGGAAGAACTATCTGTCCGGGAGGCTTGTCAGATTACGACTGTAATGTTACCAGTGTCTGGATGGAGTTCTGTTTGGTTCAGATGACAAAATGTCTACCAGGAGGGCAACTCCAGGGGGGGTTGGAGCTGGTCTTCGAAAAAGACGATGATCGAGCCGCAATGGAGATGCGCTCGATTCGGTTACGTAACGTGCATCCAGTGGTAGGTTTTGTTCTACGTTCAAACCCTAGAATTCCACAGTTGTGAGACCCAGCTAAGGAGGATTCCTTGTTACCCTTGGCGGAATAATGCATTTAAGCGACTCACAGCGTTGCGTTCTCGACATCTTCGAACGGGGCATGCGAAGCCCAACTTCTTCTTTTACAGCCTGACGAGCATTCCATCGAAATGAACGGAACAGGCAACCAGTCTTGGATAGAAGTGCTAAAGACATCGCTAAATTCTTGTGGAGGACTGGGAGAGCATATCCCTTCTCAGTTCGCCACTGTATCTGGCCCAAAGAGTGGCAAACTTGAAGGACGTCCAGCTTGTCGCACCGTCATTATCCGAAAAGTTGACGAAAACGCACTTTACTTTGGAGCTTGCTTGGATAGTTTGAAACTTGATGATATCTCTAACGGACCGTCTCAATATGCTGAGTTGTGCTGGTATCTGGAAGCAGCCCGCACGCAGTTCAGAATTTCAGCTCTGACGAAAATCGAATCCGATGTGGAATTGAAGAAGAATGTATGGGAAGGGTATACGGAGTTGGAGAAAAAACGCTTGTACTGGTCTCATCCTGGTTTCGACGAGAATGAACAGCTTGATCATCAACGTTTATCAACAGTACCAGATTTTCTCATTGTTGTGAAACTTATTCCAGATGTTGTTCATATACTCGATCTAAAAGGCAAGACAAGTGAAAGGACGTTTGAATTGGAGCAATCCGGACCTGCGGAAGTCTTTGGTCGTAAACCCCGTGGGCCATAATCGAGAGCCACCCAAAGTAACGAAAGGAAGAAGATCGGAGCAGCACGCATTTTGAATGCGACTCCTGTTCTGTGCAACAGTCTGTGAGCCAGAAAAGGTCCCAGGTAACAAACTGGCTTCTCTGAACCTTAAAGTTTAGTGTGCTTTTGGTTTTTAACACGAAATAGGTGTGATCTTTGTGTGCAGTAAATAAATCAAAGTCCATGTTGTTCTGTTTCATGCATGTTAAGGAGACCTCGGCGAGACTCGATGACATCCGCTACACCCTCAGACGCCACTGCTCCCACAGCCGCAGGCATTCTTCTTACACGACCGGTATACGCTTTCCTCACGACCGATCTACGCTCGACCCACGAAAAAACCGTCTAGTACCCCTTGCAAAACCGCATTCATTCATGCGTTACACCCGTCGTTAGAATACTTGTTGTAGCTCGGCAGCCACGTTATGTAGTTTAATAACGTGTACAATCATTTTAAAGAAACAAAGGTCTTTCCACTCGCATCTAACAAGACCTATTCCAACTTTTGAACACCTTTAGTGTCATATCCTTCACACCGTATTACGCGTACAAGGATAGTGACTTACCGACGACGATAGACGTAGTCCGATCCCGATCACCAGTAAAGGCGATAGAGGCTCGTCCTATGCCTCAGCATCACATTTACCCGAGGCACCCTCTCCATATCCATGTGTGTGTTCAATCGCATCCGTCGCACAGCCGATGACTGAAGGCCCTGTACCTGCCGCGGTGCTGCTCTCAGATCCAACAAATTCCTGCAGAGTAGTCACAGAGGTAGAGAAAAAAGGTAAAAGGCACAACAAAGAAATATAGTAAAAAAGTTATATGATGCCTAGAGAGTGCCACTGCCAAACGTATTTTCCTGTAACAAAGATTTTGAAGAAAGACATAACTAGAGGACAGAATGAACTATATCACAGAGCTGAGAAATCAAGCCATACAACATACATGTCATTCGGAACAAAGCCGTACGGCGTGGGATGATTGTCGATGGTTTGTTGAAGAAATTGCCCTTGCTTTATCCGCCACAGCTGGGTGTTTTTTGGAGGGCGCGACTCTCAACAAAATACGCCGTGTGGATGCGAGAGCTCTAGCAGTGCCAGCTGGTGGGTGGTTTGATTTTTCATGCTGCGCGTACAATGCAAGAGCTTACGGCGGTTTTGCCCGAACGCTTGGTACAGATGCTTGACATGGAAAACGCCGGACGCCGGAAAAAGAAGCGCGCTACATGGCCAAAAAGATGTGATGCAAACCGGAGTGCGCGTGGAAGAGGAGCTGATGCAAGTCTGATGTGGATCGAAGCGCGGGAAGAAGAAGAGCTGATGCGTGAAACTTGTGAGCTGGCGGGCGCTTGAGAGGTGCAGCGATGCCTCACGGATTATACGAAGGTACAAAGGTAGCAGCACTTGGTATACACCGTACGGTTCGAGCTTCGAACCTGCTACTTTGCTGGCGAATGAACAGCTCTCAAGCTGTGATTAGCAGAAAGGTGTCGACTGAAGAGCCTGAAGGTAGCTCGTACGTCGTTCGTAGGTCTACACATTGATCTCATCTTTGCGCAGTGTTCAGTCGTACGTCCGTGATACTGGCTCTGTAGGCTCTATGAACCGCCTCGTAGGTTTACTGCATGTCTCGGAAGGGTCGGGGCGTAGGTTCCGCAGTCTCTCAGGGTGTGCTCTAATTCCTAACACAACTGAGCAGCACTTGAAGGTACTCTCTCTCCTTAAACAGGCCAGAATTCGACGTGGCGCTTCTACTATCAGCTCTCTAAGCGACTTCCGTCGGTACTCCCGGCGACCGCGGAAGACTTCGCGTCGGCTAGTGGTTGTCAACGGGCAACGAAAAATGACGTGCTCATAGTCTTTTTTGACTCTTTAACGTACACTCGCAACGCAGAATTTTGTTCTAGGTAGCTCGCCACTGGGTGAAGCTCAGACGCGTGCCTAGTGTAGCCCAGTATACGATGAATGGAATTGGTAGACACACTCTTGCGAGCCCTACTTAGAGATGTAATGCGGAACGCGTTTTGAATGAACTCCTGCATCCGATGTTTATGGTAGACAACAAGACTATGCTGCGTGTAAGAGCATGAATGGGCAAGGATTAACGTTCAGCTTCATGTTCTATCGACAGTGTCCTAAGCAGACATCACCGTGAGGTGCTGTGTTTCCGTCCCTTCTGCAAAAGAGGAGATTTCCACGGCACATCGATCCAAGCTCCATGAGAACTGAATGAGAGTGCTCGCCAGGGAAGAGAGACCCACATTAGCTAAGGTCTTAACTAAGACAAATTGTAACCCTGTTCAGCAGGGTGTTTACTTATATGCTTGCTGAATAAAAGGGTTAAGCTGAGATTGTAGCGTTCTGCGATGCACCCTGAATGCGCTTCTTGATCCTTTCGATTTTGGCAAGAACCTTGTCCCGCGCATCCCGACATTTCATGTGCTTCTCCCGCACCTCCTTGAGAACGCCGGATGATTTGTCTTTCTTGCTTTTGCAGCGCTTTGCCCCTTTCCCAGCATTCACAGACGCCTGCTTGCGTAGTTCCTTTAGCTCTTGAATATCATCTTCGAGTTTCTTGCACACCGAGCAGTTTCTGTTCTCTTTCTTGGCCTTGGAATTTTCCTTTTCCAAGTCGTCTTCCACTCTCTTCCGCTCTTTGGCGGCTTCGGCGGCCGTCTTGGCCATGCTTGCCGCTTCCGCGCTCGACTTGAAGGCATCATTTCCCTCCAAACTGGCATTTAGCGCTCCACGCACACAGTCCATGGCCAAATCCCTAACAGTCTGGACATCGTCATATATTTCCTTTTCTTCTTCGGGTGTCATCCTATCGCTGATCTCATCTAGCGATCCCAGAGCATCATTAAGTACCATCACATCGTTGTATGCTTCCATCACAATGTTCTGCGCGTCGGAAGTCTGAATAGTGGCGTCATTGCTTGAATGGCGGGCGTCGGTTTTAGCATTCAGAGCGGCCTCTACCGTGTCCAACATGTAGTCAAAAGATGTGCATGACCCGGCGTCGGGAGTGAGATGGCACCCGAATGGTACCAGCTCGCTCGGAATAGCGCTGTCCATCGCCGTGTACACTGCGCAGCTCGACCTCTTACACATCTCGTATCCAAGACAGTCACATTTGTATGAAGCTTGGCACACGCCGAGGAGACATGAGCCATCGCCTTGGTACTTCAAACATGTTCCCGATGCGGCAGACTGCGAGCACGGACAGGAGTCATTGGTTATGACGCATTCAGATGTCTCAACTGATTGAGCGTCCGAATAGGCACACATGGGCCACAAGGCGAGAAAGCCGAGGCACAGAAATAGCATCGAATGAGAAGGAGTTTCCATGTTGAGCTAGTACGGAACGAGTGGAAAAGCTAACGGCCGTTTCTGCAAATGACAGCTTCAAAGTCAGATGTGCTCCTGTGTGATGAACAGAGAGGGAAGGCAGTTGCGCAAGACGAGTGATGCTTTTGTAGCCATGAGGAACCGATTCCTGCCTTGCGGTACATCTCTCTGAACACAATGATTCGAATTGGAACCAGTCTCCGTCTGATCCGCAGTGGCGAACATGGTGCACGGCAAGGCGAGCACGGGCGCGACCACACAGTGACAGCAATTGAACAGGAGCTTCACGGAACTCTTCAGCAGGAAGGTCGGTACTCGTGTTGAGGCCATGAGCTGGGCATTGTGGACAGAGGGACAAGAGGGTGACATCAATTTAGAGCTTCGGCTGAAACGCCGGGCACGTCGCAGCAGACAGAGGGGATGTGGACGAGATAACTATGGAGTCACGCGTGATGGGCAGTACGGTACGGTACGAAGGTAAGATCAAAAACCCACGTGAGGTTACACGTTTCGGCTCGCTTGAGCGCCGCGTTATGCCGAGCTGATCGTGACGAGTCTTGGTCTTGCGGCATTAGCTTTACTGGAGAACCGTTCGTGCGCAGTAAACCAACCTGAATTGCTTATCTCGGAGGCTGGGTGCGAAGATGCAAGTACAACATTAGCGCACCTTCGTAGTTATCACTCAAGAAACTCGGATCCGCTGCTGGGGAAGCAGATATTAACAGGGGCAGCTCAAAGCAATGCTGCCCCCAAGGGCCAAACAGCAAAGCCTACCTCTTGATTACGACGGTTCGTGACGTGATGCGGTTTGCCCTAATGGGCTGG
>JASCIV010000697.1:0-14023 GCA_030374735.1 Gracilaria caudata
CCCCCCCCTCGTCCCATCGCCCCCACTCCCAGCCCCGTCTCCACCCCCGCCATGGCTTTCGCACAGACGCTTCTGCGCAAGATGCGCTCCGACTCCATCTCCGACAAGCACTACTACGACATCTTCTTCGTGGTGCAGTCGCGCCACCGCGACGGCACCCCCTCCGAGACGCGCCTCGGCGCGCACCGCGTCGTGCTCTCCGCGCTCTCCGACACCTTCGAGTCGTGCTGCAACGCCGTGCCCAACCAGCCGCACTCCGAGATCCTCGTCACCGACTGCAGCGCCGCCGCCGTGCGCGAGGCGCTGCAGATCGTGTACGGCGGTGAGATGACCGACTCGCAAAACTCCATCGTACTCGCGCTGGAAGTGTGGCATTTCGGCGTGCTTTTCAACGTCGAATACCTCATTCAACTCGCGCGTTCCACCTGTCTGGAGAAGCTTTCCACCGAAAATTGTCTGCGCATTCTGGATTTTGCGGTCAGCGTGGACGACCAAAACGTCGTGGAGCAGCTGCAGAATTACACCGCCGACAACGCCAATTTCGCGCATGTGATTGCGTCGCCGCACTTCAATCGGCTCTCGTTCGACGTCATCGCCGCGCTGCCGCGCCCGGGAAAGGGCGAGTGCGCGTGGCCCGAGATCCTCACCTTTGAAAAGGTTTGGTTTGACGCGCTCATCAAGTGGCTTGAAAACGCGCTCAACGAAGCGGCGGAGAAACAGCCCAAATCCAAAGTGGACACTGTACCGCTGATCCGCAAGGTGCTCGACCTCGTCGACTTCACGCGCATGAAGACTCACGAGTTGCGCGAAGTGTCCACCAACGCCATCGCCGTGCAATGCGCGTCGTTCTCGCCGGGGCTCGTATCCGTGTTGCTCACGCGCTCGGAGCAGTTGGAGAGCACAATTTTGGAGCGTAACATCGACCTGGATGTGATCGGGCAGAAGTACCAACAGGCGCTGTGCGACGCCGACGAGGCCGATAGGAAATCGCGTAGCGCCGCCGAGAAGCTGGAGAAGGTGCAGACGGCCAAGCTGTCGCTCGAAAGGCGCTTCGACGATGTGCGCAGGAAGAAGTCGCCGAACAGTCGCGCGCCGCCCGCCAACGCCGCGCGCCGAAAGGTAAGTGGCACTTCCACCATCATTTGATCGCGCGCGCGCGCGATCAAATGATTAAAACATTTTCTCTTTTTTTCTTTTCTTTTCTTTTCTTTTCTCACATATTTTGTTTGTTGTTCGTGCGTGTGCCGAAACACCGCATAGCCGCAGTCCGTGTTGCGCACCAGCTCCACGCTATTCCAAAAGTTTCGGAGCAGGATTAATTCGAAAGGGGATCAGCCCACGTAACGCCAAGTCTGGAACTTCGTCGCACCCGAGACCCTCTGCGCACTTGTGCAGCTGCTCAAGTCCCGCGCGCATCCATTGCTCCGTGTGCTCCATGCTCGACATGCTTGACCTTACTCTCTCCACCATCTCTTTTTCGCTTGCTTTCAGATTCATCACGCTCTCCTTCATGCCTGCTCGGTAGCTCGCCCATACCGTGTTCCACGTCACCTCACACGCACGCGCAAATGAGTTTCCGTCGAGACGTTTATGCTGTCGACGTTTCCACTCTTCGACTGGCGCCACTACTTCTCGCAGCTTGGCGCGGTTTGCCATCAACACCAGCGTGAACACGGTGAGAACGGTTGTGGCCGATGTATCTCCATAATCTTGTACGCGAATTGAACGTAGCTGTGTGCAGTTAAACAGACTTGTAAAGAATAACGATTGGCAGTCGATGCCACTCACATGTAAACATTGTAACCGTGCTCCAGTGTTTGTGAACAATCTGCCCAGCAACATTTTCTCCAGCTGAGTGAATCGCTGCTCGCCATACGGTTCGCCCACAACGTTGAGCGTCAGCTGTTCCACGTTCTGAGCAGGAAGCAGCCATTTGAGGAATCCGAACATCACAGAGCGGTCGACCGTGGCATGCAACACGCGCAACTGGTCCGAGGCGTGTGGGCCGAGGATCTTGACGCTCGGCCAAATCGGAGTGCTTTTGAGCTGCAACCCTGATATCACGCGGAACATGGCGCGCCGCAGCGCGTGGCTGGTGCGTGAGAGGTACACCACGGTGCTTAGCTGTTGTGCGTTGTCTGTGAGAATTGCGCGTTTGCCATCGCCAAGCGCGTAGAGCGCGATGCGCTCAAGCGCTTCGTCAGGCAGGCTGAGAAGCGATGCTGCTTTCATTGCTTTGGTCTTCATGCCCCTCGAATGCTTGCAGATGTAAACGAAGGGCGCGTGTGGAGGTGGGGACGCTCAGAGCGTCACGTTCTTGTTGTCCACTGCGCATTCGACGGCGCGTGGCTTTGTGGCAAGTCCCACCATGGGACCAGCCAAAAATTACTATTTTTGATGATTGTTTGATCCGAGTCATGGGAATAGCGTTTCCCAACCGTGGTGCCACAGCTCGTTTGTCTGCACGTGCTTCTACTCGTCTTCCTGCCACTGCGCGAACTCCCTCTGAGAGTGTCATCTCAAACTTCGACTCCACCGATACACATTGAGCACCGTCGTGATGGCTCCGAAGAAGAAAACAGATGGCGCTCCAGCTCCCAAGAAGTTCCTAGGCCGATTCTCCCACAACCTCAAGATGGGCATTGTGGGACTTCCCAACGTCGGCAAGAGTACTTTCTTCAACACGCTCACAAAGAAGAGCGTTCCAGCTGAGAATTTTCCGTTTTGCACCATCGAACCGAACGAAGCGCGTGTGACAGTACCAGACGATCGTTTCGACTGGCTTTGCGATCACTGGAAGCCCGCTTCAAGCGTCTCTGCCTACCTTGAGGTGTGGGACATAGCTGGCTTGGTGAAGAACGCCAATCAGGGCGAAGGCCTTGGGAACTCGTTTCTGTCAAACATTCAAGCTGTGGATGGCATCTTTCACATGTGCCGAGCGTTTTCCGATCCGGATGTCACCCATGTGGAGGGCGAGGTGGACCCCATCAGAGACTTGAATATTATTGCTGATGAGCTGAGACTCAAGGACTTGAGCCGACTGGAAAAGCTTCTCGAGGATGCTGAACAAAAAGTGGCCCGAGCAGGAAATAAATGTCCAAAGGATCTGAAGGAAACTCGCGATGCTCTTGCCAAGGCAAAGAAGTGTTTGGAGGAAGACAAACTTCCGCTTCGAGTCATAGATTGGACTAATGCGGAAGTGGAAGTACTCAATGAGCACATGTTCCTCACGGCCAAGCCTGCTATCTATCTAGTGAACGTTAGTGAAAAGGATTACATTCGAAAGAAGAACAAGTGGCTTGGACGCATTAAGGAATGGGTGGATAAACAATCAGGCGAAATGATTGTTCCGTTTTCTGCTGCTTTTGAAGAAAAATTGGTCGACATGGAAATGAATGCCGGAAAGGAAGCAATGGATGAGTATCTGAAGGAAGTGGGAGTAGGGAGTGCGTTGGACAAGATTGTAAAAGCAGGATACAAGGCATTGAGATTGATCTACTTTTTCACAGGTGGACAGGATGAGGTGAAATGTTGGACCATTCGGCATGGCACTCTTGCACCACAAGCGGCGGGTACAATTCATACAGATTTCGAGAAGGGCTTTGTGTGTGCCGAGGTGATGAAGTACCATGACTTCAAGGAACTGGGTTCAGAATCTGCTGTCAAGGCACGCGGTAAATTGAAGCAGAACGGAAAATTATATCAAGTGGAAGATGGTGACATTATATTCTTTAAGTTTGGGCGAACGTGAGCATTGTATTGCCGAATGTGTGAAGCAGAGTGGTTGATAGGCTGCGAAGACCAAAACCCCCTCAAGTGCTGAGGGGTTCCGTACCCTTATAGCAGTCCAAGTCGAACTATTCTCCAGCTGCATCAGGTATTAGGTCACGTCGTTCATACATAGGAACGTTTCTAATAAAGCACACCGCATCGTATTTTGAGTATGCATCACGTTGAAGCCATTATCGTTGTGCCCTCAGCAACCACATGTTGAGTGGCGTAAGGTGTTGTCGATACCGTGACGGAGATATACTGTGAACGTTTTGCTAACGGCTTCACTGAAAACTCTCATGGACTTACCGTCGTTTCTTCACAAGTCTACAAGATTGTAATCTTCGCAATAGCTGTTGCCGCCGGTTTCAGCGTGTTCTTTCGCCAGCATTTGCCACCCAATCCGTGCAAAAGCCATTTGCTTAAACGAGGTGAATGAATGTGACAAGATGAAAAGGAGTTTTGAAATCTTATCATTGTTACGTTTGTCTTATCGAATGGCGTTTTCGCGCCAAAGGAGCTATTTCCGCCAGGTCCACGTTTCACATTCACGCAGCGCCACAACCGAAGTCGAGCTCGCGAGGGTCAATCTGCTTCACACGCATCACCAAAGTTCGCACTGCACACCCATCGCCCGCCTTCGCTTCCGAACGTCGTCATGATGCATCGCACGTCTTCACCAACAGCCTTCTGCACGTGCGTCGTCCCGGGCCCCACGGCGCGCACCCAGTCGACAGCACCGTCCACGTGCCGCGCACAGCGCCATCCCCCGAGTCCGCACCCCATCTCCCGTCGCCACCTGTTGCAGACGCTCCCCCTGCTCCCCCTCGCTGCTCTGCCACTCGAAGCGCGCGCCGCGCCGCCTCTCGACCAGTCTGTAGCGCCCATACTCATGTGTCGCAAGATAATGACGCCCGTAAAGAGGTACATTCGCGAGGGCGCCTGGGACAAGGGTCGCACTAACGTCAACTACTGCACGCGCGTGCTCGCACTTCGGAAGAATATGAAGATTGTGGCTGAGCAACTGCGCGGCGATGCTTACTATGATGCGCTTGACATAGCTGCTGATCTAGACAACACCATGACACAGCTAGATGCTAGCTTGTACACACCGCTTTTCATACCTGCTGATGAAGGCGTCAGCGTAGAACAAGCAAAGTACCAAAAACAAGCATCAAACTACTACGCCGAGGCAGTCGATTACATCGACACCTTTTTGACCAAAGTGCCTACCGACATCTTAGACCGCGCTCGTGGCAAGGCTGCAGCGGCAAAGTACGAAATTTCCTTTGAGGACGAATAAAAAGTTGTTACTGCTCCTCGCACTTTTCGCTAATGCTCTGCCAGTACCTTTCTCGGATCCAGTCGTATTTTGCGAGAAACTCACAGTGCTTCTTCACCTCTTCATTGCCCCTTTTCAGAGGACCGTACACCAACATCCTTCTTGCAGGCAAACACCTTTGATCGTCCACAAGTGTTTGGTACACCGCATCCAGTGCCAACTCTGATCCAACTCCTCGTTCACACAGAGCTCTTATAAAGTTCCACACCGCCTCATTCTTGCTAGCTTTTCTCATCACGTGCAGAGCGTATTTCATTTCCTGCTCACCCCGACGCTCAAGTGCATCAGTGGTTGTGAGCACCATCCAACGATGATTCCAAGCCGAATTGTTGCGTATATCCCGGCTGATGTACCATTCCGTAGAGTGTAGTTCGCCATCTGTGAGTCCTTTCCGAACGAGCCATGCGCGATGTGCCCAAGCGTGATAGTTTTTCTCGTCTTCTGCCAGCACAATGTCGGTAAATTCTCGTTCGTGCTGAAGTCCAAAATGAGTGGCGCTGTAGCGTCGATACTCCCAGGCCTGGTAGTTCTTGGCGTTCTCATTAATAATTGAGCCACAATAGGCCATTTCCTTTTCCCACACGGACTTGTCCTTCTCCGCCAGAACTTCAGCAGACTGGCGTCGAAGAAGCCACGCAGTCGGATTCCCACTGTTGTGTTCAATCGCCACAGCGGCTAGCTCCTGGGTGCGTGCACCTCTTTCGGATGTCTTCATCACGGCGTGCATCAACGCGTACACGTGAGGAACGGACGAAGGCTCCTCAAGCCGTAGAATTTTTGAAGGATATATTGGAGTGTAGTGTACATCAGGAAACGAGGAGATGATGGGATGAAGCTGCACCGGCTTCTGCGGCTGGCCGTTTTGGGTCATCTCGAAACAAAAATGGTCGTCTTCGGCTTCAACAGATGCAATAGTTCGTTCTCTTCGGCGGCTTGCGAATACACAACTCGTGGACACCTTTTCGGTGAAGCGGACGCGCTCCGTGCGAGGCTCAAGAGCATTGCAAATCTGATCAACGTCAGATTCTGTTACACGTGCTGCCAGCATGATGCACCTGCTCTGCTTTTCTATTTTCTATTTACGGTTCATGTATGCGTATGAAAGAGAGCATGGCGCATTCCGGATCACGAAGGGTGCGTTGCGTCGTCGCGGGGGGTTGAATGGGTCGCGGGATCGTCGCGCACGGCAACGAGTGATGCTCCGCTGGGCGAGCTGTCTGAGCGATGAAGTTAGACGAAGAAGACCAGCTTGTCGGCGAACTGGATGTCTTCCTCCGCGCTCCGAACGAAAACACAGAACTTCACCTGCTACAATATCCACTGCGTCACGCTCACAGCAAGATAGGCTCTGAACGTAGAATCGTGGATGTGCAGCTCCGTCCGCGACACGCGCGTCTGCAGCTCAAACTCGCTCTGTACCCAGAGCAAGAAGACTTCACCCAAACGAAGTCATTCAATCCGGAAGCCACCGCCGAAAGGCGAATCGGGCAAGAGCAAACGCTCATCTCCCAATCGCATCTGCAACCTCCGCAATCCAATTACGTCGTCGGCACCTATGTGCCAGATGGACCTTCTGGTCCGGCCTTCACAATACTACCTCTTCGCGCGGTGCAGCAACTGCGACCCGCCTTTTCCCACATCGACGACCATGACCGCAACCAACTGTTGGCCAGGGCAGAACGAAAAGGCCTGTTGGCAAGCTCCAGTGTTGAAGCGCCATCAGAAGCAGCCCCGTTACAACTGAGCTTTCGTCGGCGAGAGTCGGAGCGTGCTGCCGAGCGACGAAGAAACTCGTACGCAACACTCAAACAGAGAGAGCAAAGCGATGACTGGGTGCGTTTACAATATGCGCACGGCGACCGCGATGATGTGCGTATCAAAAAGCACGCGCTGTTTGCGTGCGCTGAAATACTCGACTCCAAAGAACTTGGCTATGAGCTGGGCACTAATTACAGGGATTTGTATGACCTTCACACAAGACATCTACGTGCGGGCTTTGTAGCAAAAGGAAGCGCAGATAAGGAAAACTTATCCACAAAACAACTTCGCGCGTTAACGACGGATTCTGCAGTTGGATACGGAGTGGCACAAGCTAGAATCATCCGCTTTGCCGATTTGCATGAGCTGGTCGGAACTCACAGATCTGCCGAAGAGGTTCTGTCGTCACTTCGAAAATGTGCCGTATGCATCTGTGGTCTATGGGTATGCAAGAAGTCCAGTAAGGACGTTGGGAAGAAGAGCGCCGCGGAACGATACGATGCAAGTCGAACACTGATTTTGGACTTGTTCCGAACAAACAGCGTTGTAAGAACATGTGATGCAGTGCAGGCATTGGGTGAACCGCTGTTAATCTCGTTTGCCAGCGTGCTCGGTGTGTTACAAGAAGTCGGGGAACGGCAAAAGGGTGTTGGATGGAAGCTGAGACTAGTGCCTGATGAGCTCTTTGTGATGCAGCATGAAGCGCTTTGCAAAACGTTGGATGAAGAATGGGAGCGTGCGATTGAAAACGCCAGGGAAAAGTTGATAAAATCGGTGAAACGAAGGCGGTAGCTAGGGTGGAGGAGTTGCGTCCACATACTCATCGTCGTCGTCTCCATACTGCGCTTGACTGTCACTTAGAGCTGGATAATTCGCAAAAGGATCATCTTGCAGCGGAACGGGCGCGTGGTCGGGATGAGGCACGTGGGTTGATGGATGTTCGGGCTGCAAGGAAGAGTGGTGATTTGACTGCGGCTGTGAGGCGGACACGTACGCAGAGGACGGAGATTGGTGAGTAGGTGTGTGGCGAACTCGCGAAGACGGCGTTCGTAGAGATTGAGTTGTGATGGGCTGGCGAATTGGTGTGGTCATTTGGTCGCTGTGCGACGGTGGCACAGCAGACGGTGCGGACTGATGCTCGGCATGCAGCTGCGCGGGCGTTCGGCGTGATTGCAAAGGATCTGCAGATTGGTCTTGTCTGGTGGCGAACACGAAACGGGTGTCGAAAAGAATAAGATTGTCAATGTTGTGAACGTCCAAAGTGAGTATAAGGGGGTCTCCTGGTTGGGTGAAGGCGATGGTGATGGCACCGTCGAACGGATCGCAGAAGTCGAGCGCGGTGCGGAGAGAGCGACATGGAATGGTGAGAGCTGGTTGATCGGATGGAGAGTTGTACTGCTCAAGCTCGGAGGATGAGACGGTCATCTCGGTTCGCAGGATGACGAGCGACGGGTCATCGTCCACGAAGGACGTGAACTTGAGCGCATCGGCGGTGGGCACGAGCGTAATCTCATCGAGCTTGAGATGAAAGTTGAGCAGAATGTCGAGAAAAAGGCGCGGACTGCAGCGTAAACTGTACAGCGGCTGCAGCGAAGACACGGCACTGACGCGGCCGTCCACAAGCGGCAGACGAAACAGCTTGCAAACGCCGGAGCGAGCGTGAATGAGCAAGTGCAGCGAGTCGTGCGCGGAGCGGATGCGGAGCGACGACACGGCGGCGGGCGATCGCAACGGCGGCAGCAACGCGCGCGTGGGCACCTTGTACGGCGCGCACGAGAGCGGAAAGTTGTGCTCGGAGAAGAAGGGCTGGTGCAGACGGAAGGTGGCAAACGTGGTCTGCGAGGCGCTCAACAGACGCAGATTCAGGGAGCTTGTGGCGGGCGTGAACTGCACGAACTCGGACAGCTTGGCGGCGGTGTGAGCGATGCGCGAAAGCGAGCGCACGCTGGCGCCGTCCGACACGCACAAGTCCATCGCGCCGACGCGGCGCGCAGCAGCAGCAGCACGCGGCGAAGACGCGCCGCGGCTCTGGCTGCAGAGCGCTTTGCGCGCGTACGCGTTTTGGCGGCAGCAGCGGATCGGGGCCGCGCCGCGCCGCGCCACGCGCGCCACGCGCGCCACGTGGGCGCGCTGTCGCGGTTTGAGACGACGCGTGCGCGACGGTTGCCAGATCTCGCGGCACGAAAGCGGCGAATGGCAGGCGGAACGAATTGAACGCGCGAGCTGGAGGTGCGCGCGCCGCATCCGCACACGTGCGGCGGCGCATTACCGTACCGCAGTGCGCGCGAAGCGCCTCCTTGCCCGCAGCTCGCGCGCGGTGTTCGGCCGGAAATCTGCCGGCCATGGCTACGTCCTTCAAATGGCGCCCAAACGGCGCTGTTTTTGCGCCATCCCCCCGCTCGCGCTTCGTCGTGGAGCTCGGTGGTCCGCGCGCTTGTTGACACGCTTCTTCGTCATGTCTGCGTTTGTTCCCGCTGCTTTTCCGCCGCGTTTCGGGCGGGCGGTGCGACGCTCCACTGCGAAGGGCGGCGTGGAGGCGCGTCGACGACGACGTGTTTGTGCGGCGCTGGTGTCTCCGCCGTCGCCGTCGCCGTCGCCGTCGCCGTCGCCCTCGTCGCGAGCGTCGGAGCCGCCTGCACCGCTGACGTTGCGCGATACCATTGATGTGTGGGTCGACAATATCCTGCAGACGTATGGCGATCGACCCTGCATTAACGACGCGCCGTCCGCGGAGGGTGATACCACCTACTTCACCGGCGGTGAGCCATTCTTTGCCGCTTTGCATCGCTCCTTTCTTACGTACGGTCCCATTTACAAGCTGTGCTTCGGGCCCAAGGTCTTCTACGTTGTGCAGGACCCCGCAATTGTGCGCAGCGTATTGAAGGAGAACAACATCTTGTATGATAAGGGCGTGCTGGCGGAGGTTTTGGATGAAATCATGGGAAAGGGACTCATTCCTGCTGACTACGCAACTTGGAAGATTCGTCGAAGAGCCATTATGCCCGGCTTTCACGCCATGTGGTTGAAGCACATGACCTCCATGTTTGGCACATGCGCACAAACGCTCTGTGACAAGCTACAACGCATCAATGGCGCGCAAGCACTCGACATGGAGACCGAATATAGCAGTCTCGCGCTCGATATAATCGGTAAGGCCGTCTTCAATTTTGACTTCAACAGCATCACCTCCGAGAGCCCCATCATCAAGGCCGTGTACCGCACGCTCAAGGAAACGGAGCATCGTAGCATGTGCCTCATTCCGTACTGGAAGATCCCCGCTGCAAAAGTGATGGTACCGCGTTTACGTGCGTTTTACAGCGATATGAAGCTCATCAATGAAACACTCAATACGCTTATTCTCAGTGCTAAACGCTCTGCCACCGCGCAAGATCTCACTGAATTAGAGAATCGCGACTACGAGAACGTTACCGATCCTTCTTTGTTACGCTTCCTTGTGGAACTGCGCGGCGAACAGACCACCAATCAACAGCTCAGGGATGACTTGATGACGCTTCTAATCGCGGGCCATGAGACAACCGCTGCAGTGCTCACGTGGGCCACTGTTGAGATGGCCAAGCACCCCGAGATCGTGCGACGAGCTCGCGAAGAAATCGACGCCGTGGTGGGAGACAATCACCCCACCTTTGAGCATGTGCAACGATTGTCATACCTACGCCGCGTAGTAGCTGAGAGTTTAAGGCTCTATCCTGCGCCGCCGATTCTCATACGCCGACTGCTGGCAGACACAACACTGCCGAAAGGTGCCGCTGCGAAAGAAACGCCGCTCAGACGTGGGTCTGACGTTTTCATCAACGTTTATTCGCTGCACAGATCGCCCGACCTCTGGGACGACCCGGAAAAATTTGACCCCGATCGTTGGCTCAGACCGAAACAGAACCCCGGCGTGGAAGGCTGGCATGGGTACAGCCCATCGCCGGGCCTGGAAGATGGCAGTCCCCTCTATCCTACCGAGCTTCACGCCGACTTTGCGTTCATTCCGTTTGGAGGGGGCAGCCGCAAATGTGTGGGGGATCATTTTGCAATGCTCGAGTCTGTGGTTGCACTTGCGATGATCGTTCGTCGCTTTGACTTTGAGTTCGCCAATTCGCCGGACGAAGTGCAAATGACGACCGGTGCCACCATCCACACGAAGAATGGACTCAACATGCGGCTGTACAAGAGGAAGATGCCAGACGCAAACGCGCACGCAAAGGCGGAGAAGACAGGCGTCGAGATCTCCGCCGTGTAACTCGCTTTTCCGTTTCTTATATCTGAAATTGTTAACAGTTTACAAGAAGATTATATACTGAAAAGAACTGCAAAACTGTTGCGCATAAAAACCGCACCAACTCTTTTTGTATCGTTGCGCCGCTGCTAAGCTCTCTATCTACTTGTGTCGCCAGAAGCCTCTTCTCTTCAACGTGCTGAACAGCAAGTTGTCCGTGTTCCACCCGGCTTCCTTGGCGCTGCGCGTGAACGACGCAAACGTGCGCTTCGCGTTCTTTCCCGCGTTCCGGAGAATTGACTCCTTGTCTTCCCTACTGAGCGTCGGCTTTTTGCCGTTCTTCTTCTCCACAGCTTGGTGCACATACTCCGCCATCAGCATTGCGCGTAACACGTCCTCATTAGAAGCGTCCTTGCGCAACACCAGGCGACATGCGCCGCCATCTGACGCCCGTGGCAGCGTCACAATGAAATGCTCCCGTCGAAATACCGTCAATAGCAGCTGCAGTTCGTCCGGGTTCTTTGCCGCCTTGGCAATACTCGACAGCCGTACACGGCTCTTGTACTTTTCCTTGAGGAAGATTCGTTCTTTGACAGATACTTGCGACGGCGTAAGACACTCCCCCTTACGCACGTAGTGGTTGAGAACAATACTGGATCGTTCCGCATTCAACGTGCGGAAAACAACCTGGCGTAGCTCCATGTAGATTCCGATAATATCCATCACCGTGAGAACAGCGTACGTGGCAAGCACTTGCGCTTTGGAGGTGACAATCTTGCTGAGCTGAATACCAGTGCCCATTCCAATGAGATCGGCCACAACGATCTGAGCCTCTCCCTTTGCGGTGATGTTAGCAATATTCTGCGATCGCTCGCCAAAGCTGCGATACATGGCATTACGCGTTGCTGATGCAGTGAGCATAGACACTTGTTTCATGGTGTTGGCAGCGGTGGCAAACAGCAGAAACGAAGCCGGGAAGATCTGCGTCACGATCTCCAGCCCGCTGCCAAACACGTATAGAAGAGCTGATCGAAAGCGCCATCGTTTGGGATCGACGTCAAAGTCTTTGCCCATACTACCGGCCCACACCATTTTACCCACACGTCCCAGCCCGTCCTTCAACACCCAAGAGATGACTGCAGCCTGCCCGATCCTACCGGATCGAATGCCAAGAGCAAACAACAGCGAAGAGGTACCGAACACACCGACGGTAGCGCTGAAACATCGTTGGGCAAACCGCCAAGCGGTGAAGGAGTAGTAATCCGGCGTGACGTCTTCCGGAAAGAAAGAGCGATGAAAGAAATTGCGACGGCGTCGCATAAACTCTCGCAAACGCTGTTCCGGAAGCATTTGACGTTCGGTTTGTTGATGTTCCCATTCTTTAAGCACAAAGCTTTGAGTGGCTTCATCCCATTCCACACCGCGTCGATCACCGCCATTGACATCATACGCAGCAATACTGAGCGCGGCAAGCGCCCGCGGAGGACGAAGGAGCGCAAAAAACGACGACAGCGCAGAAGAGATCCGATTATGCCAAGAATTGGTGAGCACCCTGGCCAATGGCGTTCGGGCCGCACGGAATTGAATGCGGATGCGCAGTTCGCTGAGCGTGCCGATTTGGATGTGAGGGCGGAATCGTGCCAACAGCGTTTGCAGAGTGATGTTAGATTGGGCCAACATGTGAGTGAGACAGCTTCGCGCCAACGTCTCGCCCGTCGGCGTCGCCGACGCCTCGAACGATATGTCGGAACGCAACGACGTCGCCGCGGGCGGCGGAGGCGGCCACGACCTCGGCGCCTCACATAACCTTCGCGGCGGCGCAAACGCACTCAGCTGCACGCCCGCTGCGCGTAGCATGCGACGCGCGCGCGTGCTGGGCGCGATGGTGTGCAGCGTGCTCGCGCGCAACGCTCGCGCCACCGTCACGGCGGCCGCCTCTTGATCATTTGCAACGCGCACCAGCAACGGACGATGGGCGCGTCGTAAAAGGCGCGCCAGATCGGCCACCGCCGACGACACCAACGGCGACGGTGGCGCGGACGGAAGCGTCACCAACGCGAGCACGAAGCCGCTGGCGGTGGATGCGGCCAGCGCGGCGGGGTTGTCGCAAAGACGAAGCTGTCCGCATCGTAACCATAGCACACTGCACGGCGGCACCGCCGCCACCGGCCGCCATAGCCTCGCCAACAGCCGCGCCTTCGCGGCGGCGACGCGGCGCGCGTCCAGCGGCGCGCGATGCGCACATGGCGCCGACGCGAGTGGCGACGCGGGCGCGGACGACGTGAGCGTGGGGAGCGATGCGGCGAAGGCGACGCACGACGGATCGCCTGGATCGACGGCGCGCGGATCGGCGGGCGACGGCGTCGGGCGCATGACGGGGGGCGGCGCTGCGCAGACGACGGTGAGCTGACGCGCCGCATGTGCTCGACGGCGCGCGTCGCGGTGCGTAATGGAGCGACGCGTTTTTCATGCGCTTTCTGACTTGATCTCGCGTGTGGGCGTGCCACGTGCGCCGCCGCATAGCCGTGCAAACCGTCGAGGGGTTTGGGCGGCGCGAGGTGCGGACAAAGCGCGCGCTGTTTGGCTTGAGCTCGTCGCTGTTGACTGCTGCGCGCGCCGCTCATGGCACACGCTGCGTTTGTGCCGCCGCTTGTGGCGCGCGCGCCGCTGCGACGCGCGCGCGTTGCGCCGCTGCGACGGCGGGCGTGGCGCGTGGCGCGCTGCGCAATGGCGCGTGATGAAGCTTCGAGACGGCCGCGCGCCGCGCCAAAGACGGAGGACGTGTTCGCGCAGGACGCCGGTCGCGACTTGTTCTTCAACGCCATGGATGAAGACATCGCCATCTCGATACTGGACGCCGAGCTCGGCTCGCTGTCACAAGCGGACGACCGCTTCATCGCTGCAGAGCGACTCAAGTTCTTCCCCAG
>JASCIV010000698.1:0-14019 GCA_030374735.1 Gracilaria caudata
CCCCCCCCCAACCCCCCCGCCGCCGCCCCCCCCCCCCCCCCCGGCACCAGCCGCATAGCAGCGCGAGCGCCGTCCGCCGCCGCCGCCGCGCTTGCTTCACCCCCTTCCTTCCTCCCTTCAATTCAATTCCGCTCGCGTCGTCACGCGCCGCTCCGTGCGCCCGTGCCCATGACGTCCGAACCGTCGCGTCCGGCGCGTCGCTGCTGACGTTGCCTTCGTCCTTCCGCAATTCAACTCTCTTTCTTGGCTGCTCTACGCTTCTTGACGCTTCTCTTGGCTTGAACTTCTCCTTTTTGTTGCTTCATCCACCCTCCATCTTTTCGCTACTTAAGCCCCCCACCCCCACTTCTCTCACTCACTCACTCCCATCTCCCCTCTCATCTTCGCCCTCGCAAGCTTTGGCAACTCCCTCCCCGCCTCCTCCCCCAATTAACTCCTCTTTTCGCCGCCCATCTAAACACTCTTCCCCACACACAATGATTTTCACCAGCAACGACCTTCCGCTCACCCTCACCACCCCCGTCACCTCCGGAGAATGCTCCTCCGAAAGCTCCGTATGCGCCGTATCGCCCTCGCCGCGCATCCGCTACCCACTCGTCAACTGCCTGCCAGCGCTTCTGCTCGTGGTCAAGACAGCGCTCATGTCTCGCGTTGACGCCGGCGACAATCTTCTGGCGCTCGCCGCCTCCTCGCGCTGCACGCTGCGCCTGCTGCACGTCGTGCGCTCCATCCCCGTGCCGCTGCTCTCCGCCGCGTCGCCGCAGCACTTTGCGCGCGTATACAACGCCGCACTGCAATACGCGCCGTCGCCATTCGATCTGCTCAACGCCAACATCTCACTGGAGCACTTTGTGTCGCGCGTGTTCGAGCTCGCCAACGCGTCCAACTGCGTGTTGGTCACGGCGTGTGTGTACGTGGACCGTCTCATCAGCTGTGCGCCGCATTTGTTCGTGCACAGCGCCAACGTGCACAAGATATTCGCCGTGGCGCTCATGCTGGCAGTCAAATTCCACGAGGACGAGCAGCTCAACGCGCACTTCTTCTCGCCCATCTTCGGAATCGGCTTGCAGGAGCTCAACCAATTGGAACTGTTCTTCCTGCAAAGCATTCGCTTCCACACGTTTGTGAGCACGGAGCAGTTCCGCGATGCACAGATTGCGCTCATGTCGGTGGCCATCCACGCACCCATGGGGCTGGCTGTGCTGCACACGCTGCGTCAACGTGAGATTTCGGACGTTGCGCAGGCGTGCAGCGCGGGCAAGCCGTGGGCTGTGTACGCGGGCAGCGGCGGTTGCGGTGCGCTTGACTCGGACGACGCGCACTCGATGGTGGACTGCGGCAAGGTGGAGACGAAGCAAACGGGCGCCATTGTGGGGGCGCTGGCCAGGGTGCAGCTGGAGCACGACGTGGCGTGCGTGGGCGGCGGCGGCGGCGGCGGCGAGGGTGCGGCGCGCTTCACGACGACGGCGGTGGCGAGGTTGGTGAGACTGCAACAACTGGCGCAGATGCAGGTGGTGCGGGAGCTTGTGTTGCCGCCGCTGGAGATTGAGCGCGCGCGCGTGGGCGCGGAGGAAGCGGCGGGCGCGGCGGGCTTTGGCAGCTTCTTGGCGAACGGCGGCGGCGCGGACATCTGGCGGTACGGGCCGCGGGATGGGCTGCGTTGCGAGGCGCGCGGCTCGGTGGTGGGCGGCGGGCTTGGGGTCGGGGCGTCGATCTGGTCGACGCGGCGAGATGAGCAGGTGGGGATAGAGTGGTGGTGAGCGCGCGGCTAGGGCACGCGGTTTTTGGAGACGGGGGGCGGTGTGGTGAGGCAGACCGGAGAGCTTGTTTTTGGTGCGCTACAGTAAAATGAAGATGTGGGATTTTGTTTTGCCGAGCCGAGGTGTGTACAATTGGTTTGCGGCGAAGCGCATCGCGAGGTGGGCACGAGCTGTGGGGGGAGGGTGACGGCGGTGGCGCGCGCGTGAAGGTGTGGTGTGCAACTATCATCGCCGATGTGGCGAGCGGCTCGCCGGCGTACTAGGCCCTCAACGGCTGAGCGCGGGCGGCAGCGCGCGGGTGCGCGCGAGGCATCGCGCTGCGGGAAGCGCGCGGCGACGGCGGCGCGAGCGCGAGCCACTTCTCAAAGCTCAAGCTGGGAATGTCGGCGCGTTGCGGTGGTGGAAGATGACGGGCCACTGCTCATCGCCTCGCACACACACACATGCCAGTGCATGGCAAACATACAACTGCGGCGCGTGGACGCGTATCCACGTGCACAACGCCGACGCCAGCAACTGTTCGCGAGCGGAGTGCTCGCAGGTCGAACAGGTCGCCCGTTGGCGCGTGGATTTTTGCGCGAAACGACGGCGACAGGCGCCGCTGGAGGTGCGCACGCGCGCGCCAATGGGTGGCTGTGGCGGCGGCAGCCGCCGAGCTCGCTGCACGCGCCGCTTGTGGCGCGCGGCGCTTGCTGCAGATATCGCGCCAATGCGCAGATTTTGGTGTGGCGCGCTGAGAGTTGCTTGGTCATGTGCCGTGCTGCGCGAGCTGTGATCTCTCGTGGCGCGCTGCCGTCTATCTGCCCCTGTTGCTGTTCCTTTTTGATAAGAGCTTGTTTGCGTTCTGTGTAGTGAGTGTATCTGCACCCCGTCTCGGTTGTCATCATCGCGTCATGGCGTTTGTCAATGCTACCCCGTGTTCTCTTCGCAGCTCCTCGTTCGCTTCACGGTCGCTATGCTCGCGACGTGTGTTCGCCGGAGCGCCGCTCGCGGCGCCACATCCCACGCTCACCTCGCAGATCGTCATGAACATCCGCGTCGCCGTCGTGGGCGGCGGTCCGGCGGGCGCCTGTGCCGCCGAGACGCTCGCCAAGGCCGGCATTGAAACCGTGCTGTTCGAGAGGAAGATGGACAACTGCAAGCCGTGTGGAGGCGCCATTCCGCTCTGCATGGTGGACGAATTCGATCTTCCGGCCGATATCATCGACAGAAAGGTGCGCAAGATGAAGATGATCTCGCCGTCCAATGTGGAGGTGGATGTGGGCAAGACGCTCAAGCCGCATGAGTACATTGGAATGACTCGTCGTGAGGTGCTTGACGCCTTTTTGAGGGATCGTGCTGTCGCGCTTGGAGCTATTTCGGTCAATGGCCTTGTCACAAAGCTTGATCTTCCTTCGTCTGCTGGTGGAAAGTATACCATTCATTATTCGGATTACGGACAGTCTGACTCCGGAAGGGCTCCCGCCGTCTCACAACAGTTCGACCTCGTCATCGGAGCCGATGGTGCAAACTCTAGAGTTGCGCGTGACATTGACGCCGGTGACTACAACTTCGCCATTGCCTTCCAAGAACGTATCAAGATCCCCGATGAGAAGATGAAGTACTACGAAGATCTTGCCGAGATGTACGTCGGAGACGACGTATCTCCCGATTTCTACGCCTGGGTGTTCCCCAAGTACGACCATGTCGGTGTGGGAACCGGCACCGTCATCAACAGACCCGCCATCAAGCAGTATCAAAAGGCCATTCGTGATCGCGCCGCCGTACGTCTGGAAGGAGGAAAGATCATCAGAGTGGAGGCGCATCCCATCCCTGAGCACCCCAGGCCGCGTCGCGTCAACGGACGCGTGGCCCTTGTTGGTGATGCCGCGGGCTATGTCACCAAGTGCTCTGGTGAAGGTATCTACTTTGCCGCCAAGAGCGGTCGCATGTGCGCTGAAGCTGTTGTACAGGCTAGTAAGAATGGACAGCTTGTGCCCACTGAAGACGACTTGAAAAACTTGTACCTCAAGGTGTGGGACAAGAAATACTGGGCAACATACAAGGTTTTGGACGTGTTGCAGTCGGTGTTCTACAGGAGTGATCCGGCTAGAGAGGCGTTTGTGGAGATGTGCGGTGATGACTATGTGCAACGCGTCACTTTTGACTCGTATCTTTATAAGACGGTCACAACTGTTTCGCCGGTGGATGATATTAAGCTGCTGTTCAGGACTGCGTCTTCCCTCATTCGTGAGAACCTGAAAGAAATCGCAGATGTGAAGAAGCCAGTAGCTACTCTTCGCTGAGTTTTGGTTGTTCCGGTTAGGTTAGGAAGCACTTTTGCTGTTTCCCATTCTGTTCTGTTTTGAACCTCGTCATTTGTACTAAAAGTTTGTCCCGATCCCCATATCGACAAGTCGCAGTCATGCTGGAGTACAGCGTTAAAAGTATTGCGTACAAAAGCTTGAGACGGTTACCAGATACATCGATCGCGCAGTAAGGAAGAACGTTATCCGCCGACGACGATTGTACGCACACATGCCGCGCACACTTTGTATGGGGCACGGGCACACCTCATCAGCGCAGAACTGCGCATCTTGACATCATCAGGGAGATGATCTACCCTTGTATAATGCCTTCGTAGACGAATGGCGGCGATACCCCGAAGGATTATCGCGCCAATCACCGCAACACAAATTCTTCGGTTTGATTTCAAATCGGGCCTTGATTCAGACACGTGCCACGTACAGCAGTGCGATATGCGTGTTGTACGACGCCATGCCAGCAGTCAGTCAGCAGTCTGCAGTAGGATCTGCTTCTTCGTGTGTTTCCTTTCTTGCGGTTGTGTGGCTTAGCCTGCTGAACTTTCGAGTAACGCCGAAAAGCCATTCGTTCGTTCGTCCGTGCAGGAACCGGCGAAGCAGCGCACGCGTAGCAGCTATCCCTTTCACCCTCTCACCAGGAAGTGGCACCATTCGTGCCGTACTCTCGCTCATACAATGGTCAAGGTTAACTTGAGTGGGTCTGCAAAAGACAATCGTGGCCGACGTGATGGGAAGCTGTACTCTTGGGCGCGACAGTCAGCTATGATAGTTCTGTTCTGTGCTATCGCTTCCGTCTTGTTTTCGGTGTCGGGGGTACGGCATTTTGCCGTTGAGGGGTTGGGCAAACCAAGCGATCGCGTTGCAAACGTGCATGTTGGAAGTCGCGCTGATTGGGATTATGGGAAAGGTATGCCGGAGTTCTGTAAGGTGTTGTTGAAGGACCCGTTTCCGTTTCACAAATCTTGCCGTCGTAATGGAAACACCATGGAGAAGTCGCTGGAGTGCCGGAACGGCACAAGAAAATATCGGATGTTCTCTCAGTACCAGCAGGACGATTTCTTGTATGTTAGTCACTTCAAACACTTGAAGCGACCGGGCATCTACCTGGACATCGCCGCTAATAACCCCATAGGCATTTCGAATACGTTCTTCATGGATCGTTGTTTGGGGTGGCAAGGCATCTGCGTAGAGGCTAATCCTGAGTACCATGAGAGATTGTATCGAGAGAGATCGTGTCATTTGGTTCCTACCTGTGTGGGCAGCCGTGACGGTGAGTCCGTGGAGTTTGGCTTGAAAGGTGGTATCGGAGGGATTATCGGAGACACATTCAAACACACGAAAAGCTTTAAGAAGAAGGGTACCAAGGTACCTGTGATGAAAGCGCGGTGCACGACGATGAAGAAGGTGCTAGAGAGAAATGCCATAACTGTTGTGGACTACCTCAGCCTGGACGTTGAGGGACATGAACTAGAAGTACTGAAGGGCTTTGACTGGGATAATGTAGTAGTGAATCTGATGACCATCGAGGTTTCGCGCAAGTCTGTGAAGGGGATCGAGAAATTTTTGATCCCGAAAGGATACAGGAGATTTGCGTTTGAGTACAATGGAAGAGGTGATCGCAAAAATTTCATGACAGAGGAGGCCGTGTTTTTGCATGAAACTGTTGAGTTTGGAAAGCCGCGCTGAGCTCACGAATTGTTAAGCAGCAAAGCGCTTACTTGTCCATTTTGTGGAGAGATGCTCCGCAGACTAGTATGCGACGGTCAACGTCGGGGAAGAGAGGGTGACTGATGTTGAAAACAAGCTGATAGCCGCCAACCTGCAAAAGGACAATTCTTTCTCACTCCCGGAAGTGACATGAGGCACTACCGTGGTGGAGAAGCATTGTGGGCTAGTAGATAGATACTGTTTATTATGGTGTTGGAGAAGTCATGGGCGCTCATGCATTGAGGCCTCGCAGCCTTGATCGAAGCCATTCCCTTTTTGAGCACTGCATGTCATGCACTGTAAACTTAAAAGTGAATAAAATGATGACGTAATACTGCATCGCGCACGGTGACGTTTTCGAAGTTGACTGACAACTGAATAGTGTCACACGTGTTTGAACTCACTGTCCTCCGGTTATGCTCGTTTGCCGGCGAGCAGCGCTCGGTTCTGTTGTTCCAGCAACACGCGACTGCGTTGACGTTTCGCTCTTCGTACCCTTGGTACTGTCGGTTCAAATCGCGATCCTCGAAACCGGCCAAAGATGATGAGCGATGCGGACATGGCGCAATACGCCACATGGGGAGGAATCCTGGTGATGATGCTGGTGATTCTGTACCATCTTGAGACCACCACGCTTGACAAAGTGCCTACCAAGTAACACTGCAAAAAAACGCCCGGAAAGCTGCTTTTGGTGCGTGTGAACGAGTTGTTCCTTTCTTTCACACTCTTTTGGCTATGTCTTCAACGCGCCGTGTCTCATTTCATGCCCTACAACCACGGATTGGGG
The DNA here is from genome assembly GCA_030374735.1 of Gracilaria caudata. NCBI lineage: Eukaryota > Rhodophyta > Florideophyceae > Gracilariales > Gracilariaceae > Gracilaria > Gracilaria caudata. Next base: position 6,558 of record JASCIV010000698.1, read on the forward strand.
TCCATGATAAGTTTGGTGAACGACCAAGCAGTAGCTGTGACCCTCAAGTGGAAATGCATCTCACTGTTGTCTATCTTAGAAGTACGCGTTGGTAAATCTTTCGTTCTCTCGCAATTGCATCTGCTAGCGATTTGAGATTGGGATCGGCATAAGGAGAGCTGAGTTGTGGGCCCATGCAAATCATATGTTTGCAAAACTTGCTCCCCATTGCCGACAGGCCTTCTGAAGGCTTTGCACTTAACGAGTAACATGTCGCCGTGAAAGTTACTCGCAGCTGTCTTTGTGTGGTGTTGTACAAGTCGCACCACCAAGTCGACGGTCTTATGCTCGTCACTAGTAAAGAAAACAAACGACATGAGAGCAAGATTTTTATCTGCGGTACAGGCATGCGCTGTGTTGGTGAGCCCACCTTCTTTGGATCGGTTTATCGCACCTTTTAAAGTGGTCCGTTGCGTTGGTTTTGGATGCTTTCTAACTAGAATTCCGAATTCGTTACAGAGTACGTTGTGGAGAATTCGGAATGTGAACTCGAGAGGTGCAACTAATCCGATTACTATTGATGGCATCCCTTTATGCAATCGTTGCGGTTGGGAAACCCGAGTCTGGATATGTAATCTTGATTGCAGTAGCAAATATGGGTTACTATAATATCATCGCAATCAGTTTCGGGGTTTCGCCTGCATTGAGCCCGAGCAACAAGCCACGAATTCAATAGTGCAATTTAGACACTCTGACCATCTAAAGGTCGATGCCCGGATTAAAGAAGACACTTTGGCCTTCAACAAAAGACGATAAAGCAGTTAACTCGGACAGTTCTTCCCATAGCTGCTGGACGCGTTCTGACTTCTTGTGTCAGCTAAAGCTTTGTGAGACAGGGCTTTCCTTGCTTATGGTCACTGTTCGTCAGAAAAGCCTTCTCGAAAAGGTCGTTTACTTTGCTGTATGGCTCGTAAATTAGAAGTCGTACAAACGAGATATACGAGTTGCAGTTAGTTATTATTGATGCTACCAAGGGTTAGTCGCTTCGAGATATGTTACAAAGCTGTTACTAGGAGTAAAGCTCTAAACTTTAGAGCTGGAATCCTGCGTGTTCGGTTTGAATTGGTTTCCCTTGTTACAGCGCCATGCATGGCGACTTCACGAGTTCTGTGGAACATTCTTAGCTTCAAATTGGAGCAATCTGCGAGAGTGATCCAAAGATGTAGATATGACATGCGTAGACGGGTTTGTAGACGATTCTATAGACCCCGAGTGCGGAGTCCAACGGTCCTAGGCCACGCACCTCAGCCTCGCACCTCAGCCACACACCGGCGCATTCCCAAACAAAAAAGGACAAAAAAGATTATTTGCTATCCTTCAAACACAAACGCAAATGCACCGTTTTCACAACCGCATCGGAGTAGAGGAATGAAGAAACGTGAGGCAAAGTCTTGCAAAGATTGAGCATTACGCAACAGCTTTCCGTTTGGCGGTTAGCAGCTGCCGTGCGTTATGTGAGGCCAGGTCCACGGCCACCTGGCATCACATAGATAATCGAAACCACTCTCAGAATGGATTCACTTTCTACGATGAAATACCACATTATGTTTTCAGATTAATCAGACACCAAGCCGGAGGTCCTACACAATATATTTATTATACATCCCACTTAGAGCCCCTCCCTCCTTTTATTCTCGTCACTAAAGTTTACGGCTCTGTCGTCCATACGGCGCGGCGCTACCCGTCGGAACTTTTCGTCGGGGCTGATGGGGGCTTGGGTAGTATAAAGGGGAGGTTTCGGGAAAAAGGCAGCTTCAGAACAGGGTTTTCGGCGGTCATGCGATTGTTGTCATCTTCAAATTCATGCAATGTTCAGTGGTAAGTTGAATGTGCCTGGCAAGGACTCTGGTGGCCAAAGTTATGGGAAACTGTTCTTTTGGGCGCGACAGGTCATTCTGCTCAGTGCTATCGCTTCCGCCTTCTTGCTGGTGGTGGGGGTACAGCGTTTTGTTGCCATTGATGGATTGTGGAAATCAGACAATCGCTTTGCAAGCGTGCACGTTGGAAGTCGTGCCGATTGGGAGTATGGGGAAGATTTGCCGGAATTCTGCAAGGTGTTGATAAAGGATCCGCAGCCATTTGATTACGATTGTTATCGCGATGGAAACACGCAGAAATGCCGGAATGGCACAACAGAATATCGGATGTTCTCTCAGTATCAACAGGACGATTTCTTGTACTTCAGTCATTTCAAGGAGCTGAAGCGACCAGGCATCTACCTCGACATCGCCGCTAACGATCCGATAGGCATTTCGAACACTTACTTCATGGATCGTTGTTTGGGCTGGCAAGGCATCTGCGTAGAGGCTAATCCTGAATACCATGAGAAATTGTATCGAGAGAGATCGTGTCATTTGGTTCCTACCTGTGTAGGCAGCCGTGACGGTGAGTCTGTTGAGTTTGGATTGAAAGGTGGTTTCGGAGGGATTATTGGAGACACTTTCAAACACACAGAAGGCTTTGAGAAAAATGGTATCGAGGTACCTGTGATAAAAGCACGGTGCACAACGATGGAAAAGGTGCTAGAGAGAAATGCGATAACTGTTGTGGACTATCTCAGCCTGGACGTTGAGGGACATGAACTAGAAGTACTGAAGGGCTTTGACTGGGATAGCGTGGTGGTTAATGTAATGACTATAGAGGTTTCGCGCGATTCCGCGAAGGAAATTGCAGATTTTCTGATACCGAAAGGATACAAGAGATTGGTGTTTGAGTACAATGGAAGAGGGAAGCGCAGAACTTTCATGAAAGAGGACGCTGTGTTCTTGCATGAAACTGTTGAGTTCGGTAATCCGCGCTGAACTCACGAGTTGTACAATTAAAGCACTAAATCACCTCAAGAAGATATCGAGCTTTTTGAAAACACAGCGGCTCAGTGTGTCAAATCATATTATGAAAGGAGGAATTAAAAATTTTGCGAGGCCTTTGATGTAGATGTGTTACCCAACGACGAGTGTCGGAGAAGATAAGATATAACTGTCTCAGAAAACAGAAACCTGCAAGAGCACAACCGTTTCTCAGACAGGTGACGTGGTGGTGGCGGAGAAACATGGTGGACTACAGCAATCACCATGGCGGTGATGGAGAAACCATTGGCGCTCATTGCGGGCCACCCATCATGAAGCGAAATTCGCTCATGTTCGAAATCGGAGAAAACCCAGCACGGCACGACGGTACATATTTTCTGTAGCGGCTAATGTCAATTGCACGCAGCATTTGCGCCGGAACGCCACCGTCGTACCCTCTACTGTACGACAAGGATTTGTCAGCCTGACGGTGCTGAGGACCCAAGAGGATCAGTTGGGTTCATTCATTCGTTGATTCCTCGCGCCTCAGATATCGTCCTCGTCGCCATTCCAGTCATTGACTTCGCCTCCGCGGCCCGGTTGGCGCCCCCGCCAGCACCTTTCATTGTCCCTCCCTACCCCTTTCCTGGAACGATGAACTCTTTATCAGAGAACGACTTGGATAGTCTTCAAACATGTGGAAATCTCTTGCGCATTGTATCTATCGCTTTTGCGGCAGGATGTTCTGGACATTGAAAAGTACAGCGGGCGAAAGTGATTTATACCGAAAACGACTGATTCAAAGCACACGAAATTACATCATCACCTGAAGAAAATCAGCAGCGTATAGACCAACTCAAATCCTCAAATGCAACAGTCGTTGCGAGAAGAAATCCGTCCCGTTCACCTTGTCTTCTCGGAGTTGAATGCAGTCTTTGTAATCTATCATCACCGAGTCAGCTATCGCGCCAAACCAGGTTGCAACCACGGGAAACCCCGAAGGGAAAAACACCAGAGATTCTGCCATTGACAACAAACCAATGTCTACAAACACCTCCTCAAACTTCCGATGCCTCACTTCTTCGTCGGGGAACAATTTATCTCCGTGTAGCACGGTAATATGAGTGGCATTAATCGGACTATGCGCCACGTCAGCACGGGGTAACACAGCCCGAACTCCGGTCTCTATAAACTTGCGGGCATGAGGGGTGTCCGTTACAACATACACTCGATCGCGTCCGTACTGCTGAGCCCTCATTGCAGCCAACGCACCGATGCATGCCGACACACCTTGAAGCGTGAGCCCTTGCTCCGTGAAATTGAAGCGTCCCGATTTCTCGTTAACGCCATGACCCAGACGAGCGTGAAGAGATATAAAAGGCTGCCCATTAAACGGGCGCAGCTCTCCAAGCAAGCTTCGTACAGACTGCTCCGACTCGAACAGCGCCTTGAGAAGGAATGGCGCCACTTTTTCTCGCAATACCCGAAACTCCTTCAGCCCAGCATGTACAATCTTGCGCGTCAAGTTGAGCTCGGGATACCGATCGTATATATCGAAGAAGAGCTCCATGGAGAAGGTGTTTAGATCCTCGTTGACCATCAAGCCCGTGGGTGAGAAGTATATGTCCAGATTCTTGAAGTGAGAAGGCCCGTGGATAACGTGCTCGTCGTCGCTACTGGTCGTGAATAGCATAGCATCGTATGTGAAGTTGTACATCGGCGGACTGTGGAAAACTTTGGTGATGGGGAGTGGTTGTTGCCAGTCGATGAGAAAGAAGCGGTTGGATGCGACCGCGACGAGATAATTGTACAGAATGGCGCGGACTCGATCACCCACGCCGCCCCTGTGGCTGTTTCGGAGCACCAGTATCGGGAGGGAGCGCGCGTGAGCAGCATCGGCTTCGCAGAGAAGGCGTTGTTGACGGTGCCAGGTGGTGTACTGCGTGATGATAATGTCGAGAAAGGCGCTCAGGTTTTGGGCGAATTGGCGGTCCTCCGGATACTTGGCCAATAGTCTAGAGATGGAGAAGGTTTCGAAGGGGAATGTATGGGGTGGGGCGGGATCGAATAAACGCAATAGAGAAGGTTTATAGCTGAAGCGGGTGCGGCTGTAGAGGGGGGCGAGGGAGAACGATAAAAGGGCTGTGGTAAAGAGAACGAGAGTAACGAGGATGAAAACGCCTGATGTACGCATTTTCAGAATGGTATCTGTACGGCGTGTGGAGAACTCGCGACAGGACTACGAGACGTTGACCCAGTTTTTCCGCCCTAATAGAGGGCGCGATCAGCCTGTGTTCATGAAGCGGGCGTTGTGGTCAGGGGCGCATCATGCGCAGGCACGCTAGCGTGTGGTGATGATAAAACAATACGTGACGAATACATTGCGCTTGATGGCAACGATCTGCGACGTTATAATACGTTTTCATACGTAGAAACAGGGAAGCTATCAAGCAGGTCCAGCCGGAAAATGCTCGAGGCGACGGGCAACGCCGCAGTGTTCAACAAAGAGCTCAGTCTAAATGAATTCCATGTTATCTGTCTTACTTGAAGAGCCCCGTCGGCAATCTTTACTCGGTTTGGTCGAGTGGCTTGGCCGGAGGGGAGCAGTAACGACCAGTCTCCCACCAGAAGCGAGTGCAAGCGTGAGTAAAGTGAATCTGAACTGTGATTGACTGCATGCCACAAAGGGCAGCGGAACGAAAGAGCTCATCAATGAAGCTCCTCCACACAGGAACGCGGTGGCAAGGGCGGCCATCGCGATGCCTTTGGGGCCACGAAACCCATATTTCAAAAATTATAGAGCTTTACTAAGGGTAATAATTATCCCCCGAAAATTCTATGGGGCACCGTGATGGATTTCACACACAATCCAGAACCACAAAAAATTTGCCTTGCATACAACCAATGACCGTTATCTTCTCCCAAGCTTCCTCTTCGCGTTGGCTGTTGGTGTAACAAAAGTTAACTTTGTCACTTGAAGCGGGAAGCGACTAGGTACATGCGAAGATACCCTTGTAGCTCTCTTCTGGCCAGGCGCTGCGGTGTCCCATAATTTCTGCGGTACCTCATGTACGGGGAACCGCAATCGGTTCCTCATAATTTCAAATAATTCAATAGATTTTTAAAATAAACCTCACAGAGCGCAAAAAATTTTAAGCTCATTCCATTCCCTCGAACAACTTCTCTCAACCATGTTGGCGACCTTGCGTCAAAAACTCGGCAAAGAGCGACCATGCAAATTAAACAAAGCATTTTGTCTTGTATTTTGTTCTTTGTGGCTTTTGGTTGACTAACGTAGTCAAAGTACAAACAAAGAACCACTTCGAATTTCCGCTAGCCGTTATTTCTTCGAATACAACCACGACTACTCACAAGTACTAAAAGAATTTTTACCATCTAAAAACCTACAGAATTAAGTTCAATCTCCCCTATACTTACGGAAGGATCATATGTATGGATATTTATTAAACTGAAACACAGTTGATATCTAAAAATTTTCGAAGTCGTGCGAAAATATTGATTTATCAATTGCTCTGATTTCTTAAAATGATTGAAATAATATTTCGCAGATTATGCCTTTGAGAGATTTCTTGAATTTCAAACCATAGCCCTACCTTCTCCGTCACTTGCAATAAAGAAAAGTTTGTTTCATCGACCTCTAACAATTGGATTAGTATGAATTGACCAACGAAATTTAAAGCGCCACACATTGTTTCGCAAAAAAAATTGGAACATTATTGGAAAAGATTGTTGCTAATTTTGGAAGCAAATCTCCAAGAGTGTGCTGTCGACGACGTGACATTTTCGGAAAAAGAATGTGGCTATCTCCTCGAAAATAGCCATATTCTTTTGACTATCTCCACGGAGATGGATTTAAACTAAACGTGCGCAGTAGAGCGCCCTAAGAAGCACTACAACCCAGTTCTAGCCCTGGTTCCGCGCCAAGCAACCCGCCGATCGTTACAGTTGGGCACGTGCTGATTACGCACCCCAGAGCACGCAGACGAAAACAGTTTAGAGTGCAAAGGGAAACCCCGAAACACACCGAGAAGTTCAAGATCTAGTTCTCTTTGAGAGTGATGGCCTTGAAGAGCCTCTCCACGTTAACATGGCGAGGCTGTAGTGTCGATTAAGGGTCAGCTTTCGCGACTAACATTAAAGAGTTACGAAAAACACATCGTAGACGGTTGCGAGCCACCAATGTGAGTAAAAGATTCCCGCTTACGGAGTACGACAACCCGTAAAGCGAAAAGTGCATGGAGATCACACAGCTACGAGAACTGAAGAAATTCCGCGAAAAACCATCGAAAGATGGGGAAAGAACAACCACAGACAGTAAAGATATAACAAGGAACACAAGCCTCGAAGGCAACGGAGAACGGCTACGACATATCGGAAAATAACCCTAGACAGAAGCGGTCACACGGTGTATACCGGAATAATAGATAGCCAAACGGTATAAAAGTATCGGCAACTCTGTCATGAAAACCGGTTTCCGTATTCAGCGGTAACTCCCTCTATTTGGAGGATGTATTGGTTATTCGGCCTCTATTAGGGATTTCCCTGTGAAGGGTAGTGTTCCACTACACGTGGCGTGCAAGGCCGGATGAACGGATGCGCCGTGGCAAGGCGAGCCA
>JASCIV010000699.1:0-13996 GCA_030374735.1 Gracilaria caudata
GAGTCGCAGGTGTCAGGTGCATGTGGTCTGGGTACCAAGTCACTGCGGAATTGAACAAAATGAGCGGGTTGACAAACTTGCAAGGTCCGGTTTTCTACTCTCTGTAGAAGACCAAGCCAAAGCTCCCGTGGATATGTTGGATGTTCAGGCTGCGTTGAAAACGAAACAGAAAAGCAAACCGCTTCTTGATGGTCATAGGACGCCTGGAAACGACGACAAAATGTTGAGAAAAAGCGAAGTCACACTAGCGCAGTACTACACTGCCCATGTTCCGAGGCTTCACCCGGTGGCATCGGGTATGGCGAAAAAAGTGTTGCGTTGCACATGTGGGACTAATGTCAAGAAAGATGCCGATCATGTTGTTTTCAGGTGCCGGTTCACCCACTCCTCGCCTCGTGAGCTGCTCCGAGGTTTGCCGCGTGCGGCAAAGAACTCTATATCCGTTATGGTTCGACAGTTTCCAAAAAAGTTCTTGGCCTTTCTGCAGAGAGAAAGCCTTGTTTAGAGGCTTTACTTCAGTCTAGTAATTGAAGGCTGTTGTCCAAAATGAAGAAGAAGAAGTGTCTCCTACTTGAGATCAGGCCGTCAGCTCAATACAAATAGCAAAAAGCGGAGGGCGATTAGTCACTGGTCATGACTAGTATTATCTGGAAAGGTGGCTGGCATGCGGTGATTACGTCAGTTAAGAGTTGAAGTTATGCTTCTTCTTGTTTTGCGTGTTTAGAAACCAGTACTTTCGTCTGCGACACCTTTGACTACTTTCAGTCTCATTGCAACACGCGTGTAGAAGCTTTTTTGATGAACGATCTTTCGATGCTCTTCAATGCTCAATGCGCTCGCAGTTTGACGCTCTGTGCAACGCTGTCTGTCCATTCCCAAATACTTCCTCTTTTTCACAACGCGTGCAGTTCGACGCCATGTGCAGCGCTGTCCCAGAACCGGCCGACATCAGACGCATGCTGTTGCGCGAGGACGGAGCTTTTTCTAACCGCATGCCAGTATTCGGCGCATGAATTCGCGATGAAGTGGTCAGGCATCAAAGTTCTTTCATCACTGGTTGTGCCAGCACTCTACTTATGATGCAAGCATCTACTACGGGTCGCCGTTGTTCGCATCGAAGCGTATTTCGCTCCAAAAGCCCCTGAACATGCCGCGAGAGCCTGTTAGTGCGCTGTAGTTTAGCTGCACATGCCGTGTGAGAACGCCGGCGCGCTAGTGTGGAGAGGGCGTGTTCGACACCGTGAATGCCAGAATTGATCTCCAAATGCGCATTGTCGCAACTTGGCTCACAATTGCTTTGATCACTTGCTATGTGAGCCTCTCTTTCGCGCTGTGGTCGACAGCGGCAAAGTGTTTCACCGTTTGGAGGCGGCTGCACAGGCAAGCTTGTGCGCAATTTTTGCGCACAGTGAGTGAATCTGCCGGTGCGATCAGATGCGGTTGCGGGCGGGTAACCTATGCGCGTTGTTTATGCGGCTGTGCCTATGCGACGTTTACGCTTCCTGCTGGTGTGGCGGCTAAGCGTCTACGTCTTTTGCGCTCTCGCTTGCTTGTCTATGCGGCATTGGTCTTCTATGGCAAGCGCATTCACGACATTCCGATTGGATTCGCTCTGTGAGGAAAGTGTCGAATTGATTTCAAAATTTTACGTAATTGAATAGGGAAGAAAACTTTCTTTTTTGAATTTGAAAGGGTGTATCTTACAGTACGCGCGTACTGGGTGGTCCAAAAGTTATACTATACGTGGACACTATGGACACTATTTGGCCTATCGGGGGGGCCCGAGCTGCTCCGATGGACCCACTATTTATCTTGAAACTGACCGTTTCCAGAATAAATTTGTTGTGAAACGTCTATATTTTGGCTTGCCTTTGCGACAAAGTGAGTATTGGCTATCGGGTGGGATACAAGGGTACGTAAGCTTCGCTGCCAAGGCATTTTCAAGTTTTCAGCGTAAGTTCTTGAAAATGTTCGTCAGTGAGGTAAAATGCATGTCATGCATGTGCTCGCAATACTCGCAATTCCAATCATGACGAGCGAACGGTAGCGGCATCAGCTTGTTAGCTATCTTCGTAGTATCACCCGGTGCGACATTTCCTCATGCAGCTTCCTGCCTTTGCAACTGACCCGCATTCAGTCTGACTCTGCGCTACGTGACGATGGTAGGTACAAGTGTGACGCTTGAAAACGCGCGCGACGCTCTGGCGAATGCTGTAGGGCTTGGAAATCCTTTAACCGATCTTGATCCTGCGGTGATCCAATATCTAACTTCAGCGCTCGCCGATTCGGCTGCTGCAGAAGACGAGGTAGTTGAAGTGGTTTCAATATTTCTGCCCCACCTGAACCCTGACATTTCTCCGTCACAAAGCGGACAAGTCGCTCGCGATATTCGTCGACAACTTCATGGAGCGCCAACTGAGGATCATACACGAGAAAAACTCGTGCGTCTTTCGAAAGCAACCCGGCTTGGGGCAAGTGTGGGTATAGATACTGGAAGGCGCAAAGGTGCCAGAGCAAAGCAAACGGCTGGAAACTCCAACCAGACTTTGGACCGTTCTGCGGAAGCAGAAAGAGCAAAAGAAGCTTCAGCCGCACGTCGAGCCAGGCGCGTCGGAGCGCAAGTCAAGACGTATCAATCCGAGGCGACAGTAAGCAGTGTCAAAGCGAAGTACACTCCTGGTTCAACTGACGTTCATATCGAGGGATTGGATCTGTCATTTGGAGGAATGACCTTATTGGAAGGAGCTGAGCTCCATATACCGTACGGCAGAAGAGTTGGAATCATTGGAAGAAATGGTTGTGGTAAGACTACATTAATGCGGGCGATTGCACGCCGAGAACTACCAATTCCCGAAGATATGGATATTGTCTACGTGGAACAAGAAATTGCTGGAAGTGAGAAGACGCCTTTAGAGGTTGTGCTAGAAAGCGATTTAGAGAGGCAAGAACTTTTGGCTGAAGAGGAAGAGCTTAATGAGAAGCTCACAGAAGCGGAGGCTGCTGGCAAGGAGCCTGACCCATCTGTTGCTGCCCGACTCGCCGAGGTCTACGAGAAGCTCGGTCAGATGGATGCCGACAAGGCGAAGGCACGTGCTGCGGCTATTCTGGATGGGCTTGGATTCAGTGCTCACGCCATGTCAAACCAAAGCGTGAACGAGTTTTCTGGTGGTTGGCGTATGCGGATTTCGTTGGCCTCCGCGCTTTTCCTGGAACCTAGACTGTTATTGTTGGACGAACCTTCCAATCATCTTGACGCAATGACCGTCATCTGGTTGGGCGACTACCTCTCTCGTTGGCCGCACACAATTGCATGTGTATCTCATGACCGAGCCTTTCTTAACGAGATTTGCACAGATGTAATTCACGTCAAGGATCACAAACTACATCCGTACAGTGGCAATTATGATGATTTCGAGAAGGCAAGAAGGGAGAGGCTCAAAGAACTTGAACGTACTGCAGAAAGTCAAGAAATGAAGCGCGCGCATATTCAAAAGTTTGTGGACAAGTTCCGCTACAATGCTAAACGTGCTAGCATGGCACAAAGCCGACTGAAGATGTTACAACGCATGGACGAAGATCGCGTGGTACTTCCCAGTGAAGAGGAGGAGTTTTCGTTCACATTCCCAGACCCAGGAGCATTGACAGGTTCTCACGCATCTGTTCAGATCTGCGAAGTCACGTTTGGCTACCCAGAACGAGAAGTCCTGTTTCGAGATTTGGACTTCAGTATTAACATGGATTCTCGAACCGTACTCCTTGGTCCCAATGGGGCCGGTAAGTCGACGTTGCTCAAGCTCCTTCTTGGGGAGAACATTCCTATCGAAGGTGAAGTGAAGAAGTCGCCAAAGCTGCGACTGGGATACTTCTCACAACATCACATGGACACACTAGTGCTCTGGCGAACACCGTTGGAGCACATGAAAGTAACATTCCCAGATGCAATAATGCCCGAATTACGCAGTCACTTGGCCAAGCTTGGAGTGCGTAATGAACAAGCTTTGCGACCCATTAATACGTTGTCTGGGGGTCAAAAGAGTCGGGTGGCTCTCGCCGTTATAACTTTCCAGAAGCCACATATCTTGATTCTTGACGAACCTACGAATCATCTCGACATCGAGACTCTGGATTCGCTGATAATGGCTCTGAACTCTTTTAACGGGGGTTTACTGGTGGTTACACATGATGCGAGACTGGTTGCTAGTGTCTGTGAGACAATATGCGTGTGTGAGGATGGTAAGGTGACCGAGTTTAGAGGCGAGTATCACGAATATCGAAAACAGATGGTACAAAGACTACGTGCAAGATCGAAGCTCTTCTCGATGTAAAACATTGGCACTTCTGTACCAGGGTAACTCCGCGGCGTCCATCATAATTCTATTCATGGACTGTGCCAAGTCGCTGGTAAAGCTGCAGATGCCTTTGTTATTATCAATAATGAACTCGCTGCCAATCGCTCTAGTCATCAAACTAACGATCCACATAAAGCAATAACTTTCTCTCCATCACAGGTAGGTCTTTGAGTTTATTTAGAGTAACTTCAAGCATCACGATGCTAGAAACGAATAGACCGCAGTGACTGTGTACGGATGCGAGCGATGCCGTTCTCTCTAAACGATCATCTACTGTGTTCTGGTTGGTTTTGTACAACCACATGGCCAGAGAGATTCGAGACCGAAGAGTTTGTTTGTTTGTTTCTTTGCTCTATAATTATAAAAGAGGTAGGATCTGGTGCAGAGAACCTTGCAGAGCGTGGGATTTGCTCAGTGGTTTTTCATGATGACACTAAAAACTATATATCAATGATTGATTATGTACGTTGTTCATGTAGCGTGAAAGAGCTCAAGATACAACATGATTGCCTTGAATATGGGTTGACAAAAAAGGGTAAAGGCGGTCTACCAAGAGAGCCACCGTTAAATCATGCTTGGATCATTCATTAATCGCAGAGGATAACAGGGAGAGGATAAAGATTTGCCAGGAATGGGGACAATTTTCTAGGAAACTGCGAAAACGAATGTGACTGGACTAGATTCCCATCGAAACTGCTGGGCACATGCGATCCGCCTTCCCGTGGTGTGCCTGACTTCCTTTTGGAAGCGAAACAGATCTGCGTTTGGGACTCCAAAGGAGAACACCCGTAAATGAGAAAGAGAGAGATCGAAACTGCTGAGTTATAATTCTAGCGAGATTAATGAAAAGAATGTCGGAAGCATAGGAATACGCCTATTTCTTTGCAGAGTGGGGCATGTGAAGAATTGGAACGCTTGTCGGTTTAGATATTTTTGATGTCTTCTTCACAGAGCATGTTTTACAAAGATCATGCCTCAAGAAGTCTTTGTACTGATCGATATAGTCGATGCTAAAACAAAGGTGTGTTCCAAAGCTAGGTGCAGGGGCATACTGCGCTACAACTTGTACTTTGATGAGGCCATGTTTTGAAAAAAACGACAGAGGTGAAAATGGGATACTGGAACGAAGAAAGATGGTGACCACGTCTTGCTGTGATACGCGTCGGCAAACTCTCAGTGCTTGGCCCGGCCCGAAACATGTCCCTCTCAAATACATGATGTAACAACTGCCAGAGACGCTTTAGGCCTTTTTTGAGAGCGAAAACTATTCTCGACAGGGAATAGGTCCATGTAACTTGGTGAACTATGCATGTATGAAGAAGTTCAGTCCCTTCAGAAGGGACGACGGTTTCCAACCTTTTCCAGGCGAAACACAGCTAGGGTTAACAAGTTACACAGTTTTTTTGTGTGCAAACAACCTCAGGAAGACTTTTGAGGTTGCATACAAAAAACTTTTATGCATATTTAGGGCATCTCCACCGTGCATATGCACGGTTGTGGTCTGGCACGCGTGTAGCGCATCTCTCATCACGTGCCGCGCATGGTGTGGTGCGCTCAAATTAATTAACACACGTGGAATCTCCATCCTGCCGACTTGCACTCTCGTTACACCTCGCAGATCCGACTTTTCAACTAAAGGCTGCACCGACGACCGAAGTCATCTCTTGCAACATCCATTGACTAGCGCTACTCTTGGGTGTAGAACACTACCTTCGCACTTTCTGGTGGCTTACGTTCGAGTACAAGGGTACACGCCGTCGTTATCGTCAAAGCACTGCAGTCGACAATCACGCCGATCTTTTGTCCCACCCGTTTTCCTACAACGTCTATTACGTTGATCACCAAACCCTGTACAATCAACTCTATCAAAACTATGGCCGCCTTTGTCACTCCATCCGTTTTTAGTTCGGGTTCATCCTCGTTTGCCCTTCGTGTTTCTACAGCTCGATCGACCCCGTTCAGAGCTTCACCCACCCGTTTCGCTCGCGTACGCTCTCCAGTGATGGGCCTAGATGACGTCACTTCAATCGACTTCAGCAAAGTGAACATCAACACCGCGGGAGAAAACCTTGCCGGTCTCGTATTTACTCCAGAGTCTGAGACTGATGCCGTCGTGAAGACGCGTGTGGATGTGGGTTACACAGCCAAGCAAGAGGATGCGGTCAACAGACACATCAACGTCGAGTACACTGCTATGTACGCTTACCATGCCATCTGGTCCTATTTTGATCGCGACACAGTCGCACTACCGGGCTTCGCTCACTACTTCAATGATCAAAGCAAGGAGGAACGTGAGCATGCCCAAGAGTTTATGAAGTATCAGAACCGTCGAGGTGGTACAGTGCAACTTCAACCAATTGCTGTGCCTGAAATGAAGTTCACCATGGAAGATGGCACCAGTGACGCCATTTACGCAATGGACTTGCATCTACAGCTGGAGAAATTTGTGTACCATAAACTCATGGACCTCCACAATGTCGCCGGTGAAGCCAACGACCCCCAGATGCAAGACTTCGTTGAGCATTATCTCTCCCATCAGATTGGAGCCATTAAGACGGCAGCGGACTACGTCGCCCAGCTTAAGAGAGTTGGCACACCCCATGGAGTGTACCACATTGACCTTACTCTTAGAGAGTAGTTCATTTCATTCACTTCGTTCATTTCCCCTTGGTGGTTTGGTTGCTCAGCGTATCAATTTCACGTTGCAAGGTGTCGGTTGCAAGTTCAGGGTCTTAGTGTTCAAACTTTGTTGGCTTTACGTCTGGCGTCTGATAAATGGCCTGCATTCTTGAAACAAAAATCGTTCTGTACTTGAGGTTATTCACACCTTACACACTTTTTGAAGCTGGTAAAGAGTTTTGAAACCCCTAAGAGCTTTTTTTATACATGAGCCGTTCTCCGACTGACGGCCAGATTGTTGGTAGCCCTCATGCGCATCGCGTAGTCAAAAGGTTTAAACCATAGCGCAGCACACTTTCGCACAGCTCATAATCTAGACCGAGTGGCACCGGCGACAACAACCGTCTCACCGTTAACGAATCGCGATCCCTCCGACACAAGAAAGTCAACTACGGAAGCAACGTCATCCGCGCATCCAATCCGACGTAAATGAGTCCCCTCTTTTTCAAAACCAATCTCTTTCTCACTCAAAACAGTATCACTTCCGCTATTATCCTTCCACAAAGGGCGCGAAAACTGTGTACGGATCAATCCTGGAGCCACCGCATTAACCCGAATACCATCATCTGCGAGTTCATCCGCGAGGACTTTTACCATTCCCAACAACGCTGTCTTCGAGACGGAGTACGCCCCTAATCCACGAATTGGAAAATATGCGGCCAAAGAAGTGACGAAAACAATACTACTGCCCATTTTCAACATAGGTCTGAACAACTTACAAATGCGAAAGTTTGCTGAGACATTCACCTCGAATATCTTATTCCACACTTCGTCGTTTACGTTCAAAAGCTTCTCAAAGGTCGGAGAGATCGCTGCATTCAGTATAAGTGCGTCAACCCTATCTGAGATCTGACGAGCGCTGTCAAACAAGCGGATGCGATCCTTTTCTTTGGAAACATGACAAACTACCCCAGTGACTTGTCCACCGCCACCAAGCGCCCTCAGTCGTTTCTCAGCTGCCCGCACATGCGCTTCTGATCGAGAGCTGACCAGAACATGATACTGACGTCGATACAACTGCGCAGCAATGGCAAAACCGATGCCAGTCGTTGAGGCAGTGATAACCGCCAATTTTCTTTGCGGTTCAATTGTCATTATCCGGGCTGCCGCGCCGAGCTGAGTTTCTGAACTGTCCAGTGCACTTACCAAGAATGTACAGCTGGGTCACCCAACGCAGTCATGTTCATGATCATCAGGAAAGTTTCACTCGCTCCGAGAGCGCCTCGGAAACGAAAGTGCGATTCTCGGCGTGATTGACCACATCCTCGAGTTTTCAAGTTTTTTATCTCACCACAACCTTTTTGTTGGGGGAGAGGCATCGCCCTGCGGCAACGGTGAAGATGGTGCATGCGTCGGTCAGCCGGATCGCTCACGACTTGGCAAAGCTGATCGTCTGACAGCTCTTTCGCTGGCCTTCCAGAGTGGTGATCCCTACCTGTTCTTCACCGTCGCAGCGACAAACAGCTGATCTGCCAATCTACGCTCTGCGGCTCCCGCTTCCCCTCCAATATTTTTGGTGGCGTTCTCATCAGCAGAGTTCGTCCTGGACGAAGGCCTGGTCGAAGACGATGACGTCCTTGTTTTCAAGTCGGGATAACGCTATGCCACTCTTACAAGAGCGCAGCACCATTTTCAAACCTCAGCAAAAAACATCCTCGAACACGGATAATGACAAAAGCCCCCCCGCTACATATGCTTCAGTTTCGGTGACCATTGACGGCTTCCCAATCTCATCATCTCGCGCCAATCTTGATGCCATCCTGAGTCAGGTCCTATTTCAAACATCGCTTACGCCGTTTAGGGAAGGAAATTCCTTCCAGCAAGCAGTCTAACAGCGCTCACTTCGAATGTGGCGGTTAGCGTTGGATTTGCCAATTGTTTTCTAGAGGTTGTAATCCATGACATTATTGCACGATTCGTATCTTTATGGGAGCAATAATATGTATACTATTGCGCCCATCATGACAATCCCGTATTCATTACTTGAAGCAACTGCCAAACTGTGAATGCCCAACTCATTGCTTTGATTGACACAAAAACAGGGTGTAGAAAGCTTACCCGAACACATTCGGCCGAAATTCAAAAGCTTCAAACATTCCGCATGTCCATGATGTGCGCGACTTGGGATGGATCCCATGTCACCTTTTGCTCTCGTAGATCTCAAATCACCCATTCTAATCAATATGCAAGGTCCGCTTGGTAATTACGTGGCCCTACTTTGGGAATGTACGACAAGATCCAGTGGTACTATGTGCAAAGGATCATGTAAGGGAGATCGTCGCCGAGCGGACGGTTATCTCAAGACAAAAAGAAAATGGATAGCGATTGCTTGTGACGTTTGCCTTGTGTTTTCGGGAAAACTTGATCCAAACTCGATCCCACAATTTGTCAGCATGTTTAAGACAGTGCGCCACGAGAAGGACACCAAGCTTGCAATCGGGGCCTAATATTGTCTTCGTGTGCTGTCAATGCGGGATTTGCTAGCTTTGTGCATACTGGCCCCGAAGACTAGGGCTGACAATCGCTCTTTGTTAGCATTGTTTCGTTTTAGGAGGTTCTGGCCGACTTTATTTTCTTGGAAGCCTTGGTATAGAGTATTGACCACCGAATGGAAAACTTACGAAGTACGATCGTGACCAAGCGTAAATCCGGCGAAATCGTCCTTTGAGTGTGACGAGTCAGTGGTGGATGAACTGTCTGCTCATCGTACAAAACATATCGCATACGTAGCTCGTCCACGAACCAATTCGCGACAACGTGCAACGGCGCTCCTGCACAATATGTCTTTGTTCATCGCTGAATTATAGCTTCGTCAAGCATGAGTACGCGTGTGGCTGAGATCTCAAACTAATCCTTGAGATCCAGATCCCGAGTTTCCTGATGGTCAAAGTCTTTCCTCTCTGGTCACCAAGAATAATGAAGAGTAAGCAAAACTTCGAAAGAGCTGTGTTTCACTCTTGAATTGGGTCGTGTCAAGAACTGTCACAGCATGAGTGCACTTGAATACATTCTCGAAAGCTATGATAACCGCCTTCCAACCAAAGGTAACTTCCGCACCAATTCTCGTGACGAAACAGCTATTGCGTTGAGAGGAGTAAAGTGCATGTTCTCTAGTGAATGCAGTTCCTGACGGGTACAATTTTGGGAGAGCAACGGAGAGCCATGGCGATGAGGTTGGAGACAAAGTGCAAACCCGCAGAAGTCACGTTTCACCTCTCACACGTACACTTCTCGACGGTGGGTGATCAAAGGCTACATGATATTCGCAGCTTCCTCAGAGCAAGTGAGAGAGGCATAGCATAGTATCAGCATTTCGATTCACCTGTGATTATTGTTTCAAGATGGGAGAGTGTTGCATTCACCGGCTGCCCTGGCAGTATAAATACATCGGTTGTCGCCGTAGTGTCGCTAGTGATCCGCTTGTTGTCGACTTAGTCGCCTCTTCATCTCCACCTCTCTTCGTCTTCTCAGAGTATTTTGTGGTACGGCCTCGATACTCTCTTGTGAGTGCGGAAACTCTGCTCTCGTCGACACAGGACAAAGGTTCGTTTACATTATTTACCTACCAACTGAATCCGGTCCTCCATTACCACTTCTGCTTTTCGTTCCTTCTCCGATATTAACCTCAAGTTTCATGTTCACTTCATATAGATTTTGGTTCACATTGTGTAACTTCTTGTGTAAGTTCGAGGGTGTTTAAGACTTGATAATTAACAACATGCTTGGGGGATATGAACAGCATGAGGCGAATATCGCCACCACGGCGGGGTTCCCCGGAGTATATCCTTGTGCTGCCTTGGCCACTCATTCCCCAACAACGGCACAAGCGATATCTCGTGGAAATCCTGGCAAGGACAACACGGAGCTGGTCGACGGTGAGAATGGACGTGTTCTCAGGCCTGATTCTATCACGGCAGGATTACCGGACGTGGGGCAGCGCTTCGAGGAGGTTGCCGAGGTGGAGAAGATATATGGTGGGGATGACGTTGGAAATACCGGACCGCCCACTGAGG
Source organism: Gracilaria caudata (assembly GCA_030374735.1). Taxonomy (NCBI): domain Eukaryota; phylum Rhodophyta; class Florideophyceae; order Gracilariales; family Gracilariaceae; genus Gracilaria; species Gracilaria caudata. The sequence goes on from JASCIV010000699.1 coordinate 11,042, forward strand.
GGGGGAGGGAGATAAGCGAGGTGCCGTTTGATCCCGCAAGTCTGCCCGATGACGACTATCTGGACTTGATGTTTGGGGCCATGCCGAAGGAGGATCGAGTTCGGTTGTCCACCGGCCAAACGCAGGCAAGCCTCCTTCGCGAGCTACTGCCAGACCTCCCGGCAACTGACATCCCCGGACACGGGCCTCAAGCTGGTGGGCAGGCTGTCAGAGATAACGAGACAGTCCCCATGTCCATATCAGATGATGATTACATGGATCAGATGTTCGTGCCTCTTCCCCCCGAGGACAAATTGAGGCTTTCAGCAAACCAAACGCGTGAGAGTTTGTTTAGAGAACTCTTGGGGCCGGATATCGTTGCCGATGCCCCCAGCGTCTGTGAAGGAAGTCCGCACGAAGATGTTCCTTCAAAGTCTCCAGCGGGTAACCCCAATGCCGCCGGACAATATGGTCCGAAGATGGCTAACAACGAGACTCGGGAAGCATATGGTGCGGGGGTATGTGCCCAAGTTCCGCACCTGATGGTGTGTAATGAGATTCCACCCCAGTCTCAAGGTGGAATACCCCACCGCCAGGATGCTGAAGGGGAAGTCGCAAGGGTGTCAAAGGCTCCACATCAACAAAGCCAAGACAATCCCCCCGGCCCAGTGAAGCGCGCCAAGCGCAAAAGATCTTCTGGGAAGCGAGTCGCGAAGTCTGCACAAGGAGGCCAGCCAAGGCCGAAGAAGAGGCGACGAACTCGGGTCGAGGACATGGACCCGGCCGATGTGCATGTGTGCGACTATGAAGGTTGTGGGAAACGGTTTGCCAGGCGTTATAACCTCACGGTACATCAAAGGGCACATCGTAACGAATACCCGTTCAGGTGCGATGTGCCTGATTGCGGAAAGCCATTCATGTGGCACTCAAGCCTGTCCCGCCACCTCCGCGTGCATGACAAAGGGGGAAGATCCGGAGGGCGTAAGCAACGCCGAAAGGCTAGACGGACACAGGCCCCCTCAAAGAACCTGGGCGAGCATCCCTCTGACGGCGCGCAAAACTTCCCTGGCGTCAGCCAGAAGCAAGAGGTCCATAAGCTCGAGACCATTGAAGCATTGGTTAGTACTGTCAGTTTTGATCAAACAATTATGGTGCTCTTGGGAGGGAAACACCCTAAAATCGAAAAGGATGTCGATGTGAAAGCTCACTTGGAAGACCGCTGCCGCCAGTTCGCTTATCGTCAGCAGCAATTGGTCGGAATGTGGAACTCACCCATCGTGATGAGCAGGGAAATATTTTTGCGGATGTGTACTGAAATTCTTGGGGCCGATCGTATGGAAACAGACGCATGAAGGCCACAAAAGGGTCCGTCTGCGGAAGATAGGTGTCGGTGAAAATGGAAAGATTAAGACTGCCAGACAATCGTCTTTGTCGTCACCGATTGACTCCAATATCTTCTTTGGCCTCGGGCCGAATGTCTTGGAAGTCGAAAGACAACGGAGCAATTCTCCCAAACTACTCTGCCTACGCGAACTTCCATAGAGTTATCGCATTGTTTCTAGGTTCAGGAGAGAATGCTGGCCTCGAAGATGAAGAAAGAACAATAAAACTAAAGCCAGTTCTTGCCTTCATATCATGCTGAAAGCTAGTACCAGAATAGGGGCTCAAAACTCGGCCACCTATAGCAGAAAACGAGCCACGGCAGGTCACACAAGTTTAGAGAATTTGTACTTCACCTGTTGTATGTCAAGGAAAGGTTTGGTGAGGGTCGGACGGTTGCTCTGCGTGTGAATGTGGTTCGAGGCGTTCCGCTTCGGCGGAATGGGATCTACTTCTCGCAGATCTAGAGAAAAATCGAGGATGCCGGGTTGAAGAGTTTGTTCTCATCCTGATGTGCGACTGCGACCGTCGAAAAACTCGGGGGTGTTATGAAGAGTTGGCCAAATAACCGGGTTTTCTGGGAGTCCTCAGGGATGACGTCGAGCGGTCTGAACGCCAATACATCGACACTAGTCGACAGCTGAAACAGTTGCTCCCCTGTCGCGAAACGATTGTCGTACGTAAAGGGGAGAGAGGCGTTTTGAGCGACCGTTCCTCAAGTAACAAAAGAGGCAGCGTAGACTATGTACGGCAAAGAAGAAATCATAGGGCTTCAGCGTGTTAGCCATACTGGCTTACCAATTACGGCGACGTCTACTGCCGAAAAGGAAGAGGGCTGGCGTCTCATCGATGACCGGCGCGAAACTATATCGATGTATGTATCGGTCTGTAGCAGCATTTGAGGGGGAAAGAGGGCGTGATATCTCACACACGTATATGTCGACCTATTTTGCGTTTTTATTTGTTTCGAGGGCATGACAAAACAAAAGTGAAAGTAAACTTTTGAGTTTGCAAAATCATTGTGCATATGCGCGTGTCCCCCTTCGCTGTCCATGCGATCGTTTTTTATGATACAGTAATACGTTTTGTCAGAGAGCTTATAAACATGACAGAAGTTGTCGTATGTATACTAGGCTCACAGCAACCCGTGAAGAGACTAGATGATCACCATCATGGAAACCGACCGGGAGACGAAGGCGCAGGGGTGCAACGAAATAGATTACGTGAGCATTCGATTGCAATCATTTCTTGCAATCACTGATTGCATTCTCACGGAATGATTGCAGTTCAATTGCTGCTAACGTTGCAATCGCAGTATCGATTGCAGTGCGGTAGAAATTGTGTCATCGATTGCTTCAAAACTAGTAAGAACTTCTTACTAAGAAGAGAATATCCCGCAAGGTCTTCTAAAGGCAGTTTTAAGTTCTCTTCTTTATTTTTAAAGAACGCTGTACCTACACTACTGAGAAGACAACGCTGTTAAGTAACGGTCTATCAAAGGTTTCACTCACAGTTCGTCGTTTGTTAGGTGTTGCTAATGGTTGTAAGAACCAGAATGTACTTGTCGTCGTTGATTGCTTGTGATTGCTCTGAGAG
>JASCIV010000091.1:0-49848 GCA_030374735.1 Gracilaria caudata
CTGAACCCTTCGGTCAACCATCATAGCGCTGCTGCTGAGTACGGGGGCTCTGATTTTATCTTTACAGACGATGTCAGTCTACAAGTGTTAACTGACCATATCAAGAAGTTAGCCGTGTCAAGTCAATAAAAAGTGTTCAAACCGGCAGCAAGCTAACTGATGAGAATTGCATAGGTACAGGGTATTTTGTTTTATAATTTGTATGAATGGTTCTGACTTCTGGCCTCCCTCGAAAAAGAAGAACTGCTTAAATCTGGTTCAATGTTCTGAAGATGAGTGACGAAGAGCGATAACATTGCTATGGAATTAACTCTTAGCGAGGGCGAATCTTCTCAGAGGGATCCAGGTATTGGGCGTGGCCAGAAACGCACCGTCGTCAGTCGATGTGCGAAAGTGAAGAATTGGGTTTCACTTTTACAAATGGTGCGCTTTGACTCTAGTCACGCCACAAGCGCCGTTGTCTCAAGGTCTTTTGGGTCTGGCGTTCTAGAGTTGGTTTCGGAAGCCATATCTGGGCTGGCTTCTTCTGTAGGGCATCTACTTGCTGTACCAGTCCATAATGCATCAACTTCTCCTTTGCTTCGTGCGTACCAGAGAGTAGTCAGTAGAAGGGCAGGAACTATGTACAAGAGAGCGGGTTGCGCGTTCTGAAATACAAAATTGCAGTAAAAGCTGGTGTACAAAGCCAGTGTGTACGCCGCGAGTGCTCTTGTGAAATAACCTTTGTACCACGGTGTTCGGCTCGCAGCGGTTCGCAGAAGGTCAACCTCGAGAAGGTATGTGAGAAGAATTTCTGGCAAAATGATATCTCCAAGGCCCAAAATAGCAAAGTCCTCTCCTCCAGCTGGAAACACAAGTTTGGCTGGTAATGCTAGGTTCTTCACAGGGGTAAACGGTAAGTTAAAGAAGGATGCAATTGCTGATGCAGGGTTCTTCGGAGCGGAGGTGGCAACTTCGACCATAACGTTTCGGCCGAAGAATCTCTCCGAAAAGAAAACGAAGAAAATGTCGTATACAAATAGACCCGCGAAAAGCATGACGGTGACTTTAAGGTTTGGAACTTTGCACATAGAGGCGAACAAAACACACAAGCTAATACCGATGACATTGTTCGGTAACCAGTTGCCAGTAAACAGCCAAACTACGATCAAAGTAAGCGAAACGGGTACAACAATCAGAGGCTCGATGAACTCATTCGACCGGAGTTGAACCGCAAAAGCGCGTATACGAGCGGCAAACATCTCCCCAAAAGGCCATAAGAAGAAAGCAACTGAAAAGACACTGGAAATGGTAGAAAGAAGGGTTAGGATGTAACCAAAGGACTTGATGAAAAAAAACAAGAAGATAATCGATGCAGTAGCGATGATAGGAAATGCAACGGCGGTAGAACCCTCCAACATGCGCCTGTTCTCATCTATAAACTGCTCTGAAAGCGATGACGACAACGTCTGCCCACGCGAAAGGCTTCGTTTGAAGAGAGGCTCATTGGCTCTGTACGAAGAGTAAGCGGCCGTGAGAGCAGCGGTAATGACCATGCATAACGTCGTTCCGTCTGTGAGCAGGGTGAACAGCTCGTTCGCCATGTCAAGTGGTACTTTCCGCCGGGAGCGTAGTGGGGAAGCCTGCTGGTGATGGCGATGGCAATGGCAGTGGCGCTGATGACTGTCGCATGTCGACGGCAGTACACTGGTCGGAGCAAAGTTTGGTATTTTTTGCGTGCCACGAGGCGAAGTTGCTTCCGCACTGTCTTCCTTTGTCTACCTTCGTAGTAGGTCTTTTTTGCGTCTTTTGCGTAGTGGAGCCGAATTTTGAAAATTCGCGAAAAGAAACCAATAAAATTTTGCAGCGCTCTTCGGTAGACGCCGTCGGCGCGTCTGTGCGCCAATGCGGCATAGGTTCAACTCGCGGTACCCTGCGTGAAGTGGTTTCATCTTCAGTTTCCCACACACTGAGAAAGCGTTTCACACGGCGAGCGAATCGTTCTTCTTGCGCATCATCTTTGGTATTCGAGCCTAAGAAAAAGCTGCAAACATGGGTCGTATGCACAGCAAAGGGTAAGTCATTTCATATTCGCTTGGATCCGCTTGTAGCAGCACCCCGTCAACCTCCGCAACTCGTTCCGATACATCATTGTGCTCCGCGAAATTATTGCTCCACACTATAAGCCGTCCGGAATACATAGGCATTGAAAAGCAACAAGCACAAGAAAGCGAGCCCCGCAGAACACATATCGTGGATGGCGTTTTGACTGCGAGCGCGCTGCCAGAGGAGTACTGCATGCTTTTCTAAACCACGTCTGGACAAGCATCAGTAGTCAAAGAACGGCTTTGAGCTTCCGGACGCGACACCAAAATACGATTGCGGGATGTATCAGACTGCGGAGCCGTACTGACGAGAGTATCTCTATCCCTTTCGTCACTGTGCGCATGATTGATACGAATATCACAGAAAGGGTATTTCTAAGTCCGCCCTGCCGTACAAGAGAAATCCCCCATCATGGCTTAAGGCCACGTCGGAGGAAGTCACCGATCAAATCTGCAAGCTTGCAAAGAAGGGCTTCGTTCCTTCTCAGATAGGTGTCTATCTTCGTGACTCTCAAGGTATTACTCAAGTGCACGCCGTGACCGGAAGCAAGATTTTGCGCATTCTCAAAACAAAGGGTCTGGCTCCGGAGATTCCAGAAGATCTGTACATGCTTATCAAGAAGGCTGCCTCTGTCCGTAAGCATCTTGATCGTAATCGCAAGGATAAGGATGCCAAGTTTAGACTAATTCTTATTGAAAGTCGTATTCATCGTTTGGCGAGGTATTACAAAACCTCAAAGCGTATCCCGGCTAACTGGAAGTACGGACAGAATGTCATCAACTAGATTTGTTATGAGTGTTGCCATATTTCTTCGTTGACGTCTGTAAATGAAGTTGCTCTCCTTGGGGCATTGAAACCGGCTCTTGCAATGAAATTTTTCCTTCCTTTTTGCTCCCCTTTTGTTTTCTTTGATAACGTGTTGCAAGATTTCTCTGCAATGGATTCTAACAACTTCGTTTGAGTGAACTCGTCAGTTCGCTGCTGTGCCTTGCTGCAAACAGTCCAATGGGGAGACTGACCGTGCGAATGATGGGTTCCTATCTCCAAAGGTGAACAAGTCTTTTATCCCTTGGACTAGCTAGAAGAAACTCCTGATCTAGCGTCCTGTGAAGACATGTCCCCCTCATCTTTTACGGATTCAAAACAAAACATCGTACTACTCGGTCTTACCCGTGCAGTTGGCAAGAGGCCTCTCTACAAATAGAGGATCCACTCGGGTATCCTTATACCTCAACGACTTCCCAGGCCGTTTCCTACTAGAGGTCTTGCCGCACTGGTTGGTTATGCCGCAGTACGGGATGCACCACGGTGGTGCCACCACCCGTTATACAACGTACACGTCACCATGCCAGCTGGAACAGCTGTTTATGCTGCCGAGTAAACAGCTGTTCCAGCATTTCACTCGTCAGCAGCCCAAGCCAAATGGCACCCCAGAAACTTCCATTTTTCAGTGGCACACTTGTCTTCTGGCTCGTTTTCGCCTTTTCTTCAAAGCTTCTCTCGTCTGAGTCCGTTCTGTCTTCCCGCGGTACAACCTTCATCGTTCACCACCCTCTACCCATCCCGACAAGTTCTTTTCAAACCTCCTTCCAAAAATGTCTCAACAAGATTGGGAAAAAGGTAAGACCTTTAACTCACAACTATTGCCATGCGTGAGCCTTTACTGACGTTCGTGACGCTCTCAAACAGTTGTGATTCGCCCGAAGGCCTCCTCCTCCAAGAAGCCGGAAGCTGGAGCCGGTGGCGCTCCCACGGAGAAGAAATGTACGTGAGCGTCTTGCTGAGCCGAAAATTTCGTGTTAGAAGCCGTTGTACCGCAATTGCTGACTGACAATTACCCATTCATCCACGTATCCAATTTGAAACAGTTGCTGCCGGTTCAAATTCGAGGCGAGGTGACACCAATATGGCCAAACTGGATGCGGACACCGAGAACCTTTCACGTAGGTTGACAAATTTCACGCTCGATATTAGCTCCTGACACTACTCTCGTGACACACTTGCTAACTCTATTGTTATCATGTAATGCTCAGACACAAGAGTCGGTCTCAGTTTAGGAAAAGCCATACAAAAGGCTCGCGCTTTGAAGAAAATGACGCAAGCCGATCTGGCGAAAGTCATAAACGAAAAACCAGCTGTAATCAATCAGTACGAAAACGGAAAGGCCATACCAAACGGACAGGTACGTTAAGTGTCGCAACCTCTAATCCTCTGTTGCATTATTTACCCGTCAGAAGCTGACAGGTTTGAGTTGTTGTTTTGATACACAGATTATCGTCAAGATTGAGAGGGCTCTTGGAACGAAGCTCCCGCGCCCAGCGAAGAAGTAGATAATTGACATCAACATAAAACTGCGAATATTCACCGTTCACGTCGTTTGAGTCTGTCTTGAATGCTTCGTAGGGTGGTTTTGTTAAACAAGCACAAAGGCACCAACTTTATGTCCTTCATCTCAGTAGTGTGATTTGCGTGGTCATGAAAGCAACGGAAGTATCGTCTATCACATTCGTTCTAAGGGGTCCTTGTGGCTACGAAAGACAAGAACTTCTAGTGCGGCACATTCGCCTTCTCAAGTTAGTAAAACATGTATTCCATACCCTTGTTTCGGGATCTCATTTTGGCTGAACTACCAACCACTTCCATGACCTCCTCCGCCTCCTCCGCCACCTCCCCCTCCCCCACCGAAGCTTATTCCATGACCACCACCACCGCCACCCCAACCAGAGCCAAAGCCCCCGCCTCCAGAGAAGGCGTTGGAGTTGTTATTGCCCCAACCGGTGCCATGACCACCACCAGAGTTTCGTCCCCAGAAGCCTTGGCCACCGTTGTTCCCACCTATGTCGGAGTAGTATGAACTGTCGTCACGTCTGCCCCACCCGCTAAACAGAGAGCCGACAAGCGCCCCAATGCCACCCGCAGCTAGGGCCCCTCCAACTCCAGACCAGAAAGGAGTACTATTTCTTGGTTCTTCATCCTCTTCACCAAGCGCCCGAGGACGTCGAACAGGTTTCAGATATGCCTCTCTCATTGGATTTGGCCAGATGTTCGGTGGTTCCGACTCTAGCTTCGCCATTACATCCTCCGTCAGAATATGTGGGTATTGGTCACGCAGCCGATTCAAACGGAATGAAACGTCTCGCATACGGTTTTCTCGCAATGAGCCAGGCTTTGTCGTTCCGGTACCCGAATGTCCACAAATTGGACACGGAGGGGTTCCACCGTCTGGCGTCGAGTATTCGTCTTCGAAACAACTATCGTGGAAAGCATGGCCACAGCGCAAAGTTCGTACGGATCGCCTTCTCGGTGTCGCATCGGCATCTACAAGAGCATCAGTTTCTGATGTAGATACATCGGCGGGTTCCCATGAATGCGTTATCTTCTCGTGACATATAGGGCATGTCGAAGGAGCATAGGGTTCATTCATACTACCAAAGTATTCGTCCCGAACAACATCAAGTTTGCGCAGCAGCAGTTTCTTCTCTCTCCTCTTTCTAGCAGCCTCAATACCACCGACTCCATTGCAGCACGCAATGACAATTAAAGCTGAGAAGACCACTGCTACTATGGAGAGTTCTAAGTCCCACCAGGACGGCAAATTGCGGAAGAAAAGCGGACCCGAACCGCGGTCGCGGTCTCCTTCTGTTGACCTCGCCCCCGGATGCTCTCCGTTATATTTTGAGAGATAATGGCCGATTCTTTCCAAGCCCGCACGTACGGCAGCTGCAAGTCGATTTCTCTTGAGCTTGGGTATCATTCGTTTGTACACATCGTCAATCTGATGTTCGTTGAGGTACTTAACGGCAGTCTCTCCAGTCTTAATGTACATTCTTCGGTCCTCCATAGACACAAAAAGAAGGATGCCAGCACCGCAATTCTGTGTAAGCTGCCAATCTGAGAAGACGACATTTGCAAAGTTCTCCGCTCGATCTGAAAGTGTGTTACCGTCAAATGCCATTCGTCTCACAAGTGCAATTGCGACGTGAAACCCCTGGCTTGAGTGGGAATTAGATTCATCACATCTTACCAACGAATAAGGACGAGTACCGGTATATATCTGGTTTAGAGTTTGGTCAAGATTTGAAATCTCATGCTCGCTTAAGAGGCCTGACGGATCACAAGTAGAACTGTACGTTGCCTGACTGTGATGTCTTGGATGACAGATACCACTGTTGTCGGCCCACGGCGGAGGCAAAGATTCTGGAGAAACTGTATCTCTCGCCGCAAAGGTTTTGTCCATACACAGAGAAGCAAAGAGAAGTAGAAGAGCGGTGTATTTCATTATTCGACAGTGACAGCCAATAACAATTTCTCTCAGAGAGTTATACGACTATCACGAATGTCATTTGCTGGTGCACAAAGTGTGAGGCACCGTTGAACACTTCGAAGGTATACCTACTGCCCAGCAATCGAACCACTGGACAGACCCAGGCTGACGCAACTGAAGGCAGCGAAGATGCAACGTAAATATGTATAAAATGTGATTAGCGAGGAATAGAAGCAGCCGCTTCAACCTTTTGACGTTCCCGCAATGAAATCCGTTTCGCTTGGTGGGTTGTGGAAGCTGGTCAAGAACGGGCCTGTGTGGCCCTTCTCAAGCACCAGTAACGGCGATTACGTACAGAGAACTGCTGGTTTTGGACGCAGACAAGATGGGGACGATAACGTTCTGCGAGCTGCGACACATTGAAAGCCGACAAGCTCGTTGATGGCAAGAGATTTTGTATAACCTCAGAAGTCAAAGCCCGCTGTGCTGTTCCCCGATTCGACATCGTGGCACGTCCGACTCTGGTTGCCACGTTGTGTTGACTCCACGCGGCTCGGCAGTTGTGTCAACAAGGTGCTGACAGTTGTCACACGAATGACAACAGCCTATCACCGCCGTACGATCTCCTTACGAAGAAGTGCTCAATGGGTATCTCTTACCCCACGCCACCGTCGCCGTCGATTCGCGCCCCTGAAGCAGCCGAAACAGCACATCATCTTCGGTGCCAGTAGTTCCGCCCACACCCCTCCGAACAAAGCGCTGAGCACATCGATTTCGATTCAATCACATCAGCAATATGGTCGTTTCACAGGCACAAACGTGTCCCCGACGATCTCGTGAGCTGTTGTTAGCCAGTTCTATGTCAGAAAACTCTCAAACAATCACGCCAACAGAAACGTTTCGGATCGCTCTTGGCGCAGGAGCTGTGGCAGGGTTCACTGTGGATGCGGTTCTATTTCCTCTAGACACGTTAAAAACCAGGATGCAATTATCGTCCAATGTAGCTCCAAAATCGCCGGCAGCGTTACTAACGGGTTTGTACGCAGGATTTGGGCCTGCGGTGGTTGCGTCGGCGCCGGCGGCGGCGGCTTTTTTTGGAGTCTACGACTTTGTAAAACATGTTTTGGAAGATTTTGTAGGGCGTGATAAGCAATATTATGCTCCCCTTTGTCATATGGTAGCGGCGGCGGCGGGAGACGTCGCTGGTTCTACTGTCAGAGCACCGTTTGAAGTTGTGAAACAGCGCGTACAATCTGGATTGTATGCTGGTGCTGGAGCGGCTATTCGTGGCACGTTTGCAAGAGAAGGACTTGGAGGGTTTTATACAGGGTATGGAAGTCTAGTGATTCGTGAATTACCCTTTGATGCGATACAGTTTCCATTGTATGAGTATCTCAAGGGCGTGGCGAAGAAGCGAAAGAGGGCACAAACGTTGGAGACTTGGGAAACTTCTGTGTGCGGTTCTGTGGCCGGGGCGATCTCAGCAGCTTTGACCACTCCTTTGGACGTTGTGAAGACGCGATTGATGACGCAGAATGTAGCGGCTCCAAAGTACAACGGAATTGTACATGGAATTAGTACGATTGCGAGGGAGGAAGGTCCTAAAGCGTTGATGGCCGGGGTGGTTCCTCGAGTGATGTGGATTTCTATTGGCGGTGCGGTGTTCTTTGGCGCTTATGAGGCTGCGAAGAAGGTGTTGACACCGATTATTGCGAAGCATGCGAGAGAGGATGAAAAGAACTCTAAGCTGAGTTGAGCTTGTCTGGAGGAAAGCCGTTTTGCAGAATGAAATGGGTCAATTGTCTTCTGGAAGCCTCATCCTGTTTTGATATGGCTTTCCACATATCTGAGATCAACGCAGGCCACACAGAGCTTTACGATGTGAGTAACATGTACACGCTGTAGCGGCTATCTGCAAATGCTTTTTTTGTAAACGGACCGACGCAAGGAAACTTACCAAGATGTTCATGAGCCTGACGCCGCCACTGCTGCGCTTGAAGATCGGCCTCTTGTATGCCATGCTGTGTAACAATTTGTTCGTACTCTACTTGGCGCAAGGTGAAGAACAAAGTGGTCCATCTGCGCATCACAGAGCGCGCTTGTTTGTTCGGAAACTGGTAGCGAAGGTTGAGGAAACTTCTGTACAAGCGCACGGTCTCGCTTCTAGCTGCCATTGAAGCGTTCATGATATCTCGTTCAACTTCAATAAGCGAGGGTTGAAATGTGGGGAGCAAGACGAGCAAGCAATCCGCGACGCCGCACGGCGCGGTTTCCGACGCAGCGTGTGCCCCGCGTGCGACGGTGCGCGTGTCGTGACGGCGTGACAACGCGCGACGATATTGGCGTCACTGTCATCAGCACCGTGCGCCGGTGCCGCAACAAAAGCTGCCACGCAGATTTGGCTGCGCCACTCGTCCGTTTCACAAAACGTCACACCCGTCTGTACGAACGTCATCGTGCGCCATCGTCGGTCCTCGGAGTCTGTTCTGAGAAGATTATTCTCGTCACTCTGCCGCGCCATTACTTTTCGGTCGGACGATTGTGGCTGATGGACAACTTTGTGCGCGTCGAAAAGCCTCTCGCGTCGTCTTTGAGAACGACGTCGAAGAAAGACAATCATGATGACGAAGAAGCCATTCCGAGCGTTATTGAGTGGCCGTTTGTCACGTCTGAGAGCGCGAAGGAGCTAAGAGTTGACTCGCTTTCAAAGCAACAAATGGAACAAATTCTACGTCTGTTCGACCTGAATCCCAGTTATGGACCTTTTGTGGGCATTGACCGTGAGCTAAGGTGGCAGCGCGCGCAAAATGCCGGTCTGCATCCGCCGTTGTTGGTCAAGCGGATCTTAGACACTGGCGACACAGTCGCGTACAGAAAGGAAGGGAGATTGTGGTAAAATGTTTGTTTATTCCTCGAGCGGCAGAGCGTTCTCTCGTGTTCCCATCTGTCGTGCGTCGCGAGAGCGGTTGGCAACCTCATCCTTCGCTACATTTGTTTACCACACCTCATCAGCGCCATCTCGTCTTGGTGCCACAAATAGGTTCCCAAACAGTTTTTGACGCGATTTGAAGCGTCTGCGCGTAGTTTTTGTGCACAGTTTATGCAAACAAACGCGGCACGCTTTAGAGTAGCCCAGTTCGCGGGCTTTGCACCGCAGTCGATACACGCGGTTTTGGCATACATGCGACGCAGTTCGTTTATATACTGCGGCTGAGCGCTTTCTACCTCGGCTTTGTCGTAACTGTTGCCCAGTTTTGAACGGCTCTGTGGTTTCTGATCGCACATTTTTGGTCGGCGTCGGAGCAGGTGGGGCGGCGGGGGCGAATAGTACGTTTCGAAGATATGTTTATGACGAGTGCCACGAGTTTTGCTGGGGAAAGGCGTTCTTGGTCGTTACGCATGGTCTTAAGCAGATAGGCGGACCCAAGTGCACGACAAGTTGTCTTCCAAAGCTTGCGAACCAAGTGTTCCAGCAGTGCAGCGACTGCGGCGTAATGTTGAGCTTTGTGTTTGGGTGCCTGCCTGGCAGTGCTGCACGGCCGAGCATCTCTCCGATTCCCGGGTCTGAAGTTCAGACCCGGGAATCAGACTCTGAACGGCCGGTGACTGCGTGGTAGATAGCTGGCACAATCCTGTTCAAATTTGAAACCTTTTGTTGATTCAGGTGGTCCACGAAGGTACAGTAGCGTTATTCCCGTCGTCGTGGCTGTAGAGCCACACGTAATGTGCAATAGATGGTGGGTCTTCACAGAATGGCGAACAGATAGATTTGGTTAATGAATTAAACCCAATTCAAGTGTGGACACACCGCCATCCGCGAAATGTGTGCGTGCTTGTTTTCACGTTGCGAGTCGCCATTTCCCAGCTGTAGAGCTTCGCATTCCTTCGATAGTGTGCCAAACAAATCAGTATGGCCGCAATATCGTTGATCCAACCAAAAAGGGTAGCGGGTTCTCCATAACCCTTGCACATACACGTATCGAGATGATGGCCTAATTTCAACCTCAGGATTTCGCCTCCATACGTCTGGCATGGGAGACGGAGCACTTGTTGGAACCGCAGTCAGGGTGCTCTTCCAACACGAATGCCGTTCCACCCACACACCTCCAGCTCCTTCCTGCCGCCTTTCATAAACACCTTACCACCAACGCGGAAACAAACGATTAAGCAGTGCAGTTTTACCTTGTGTGAAACTCAGAAAGCGAAAAATACGGAGGTGATGTTGATGATTCGCCGGGGGAAGTGAACTAAGCTATATCTGCCGTCTGCTCTCACCCAGCATGTGGTTATGATAATTCTACGAAAACTATATCGAAAGCATAGTTACAACAAAAGCACGTCTAGTACTTGGCCGGACCCTTTGGCACAAACCTCTGCAACCCTCGTCCACCTTCATAGAAAACTCCAGGAAGAATCTCCTTGGAACCGGTGGCACGAGCAAGCCAGCGGAGAGGCAAGAGAAGCGCGTGCGCGAGACGCGGCTCAACAGTTCTCGAATAACTGCTCACAACGATGCCATCAACCAAAAGATCTCCGTGCATGGAGTGAGGAGCAAACAGTCCGGTGTCTCTCACACGCTCCACCGAAGTGACTGCACTCTCACCAGCGGTGGTGCGAAGCATCTCACCAACCTGCACGGCATGCGCGGCAGTGAGACGTCCATTGGCGTACAAGTAGTGTTTACCAGTCATGGTAACGGCGTGTCCCGACGCGGTTGAGATGCGGTAGAACCACAGATCGGGCTTGGTGGTGCGATGTGTGAAGAAGAACACACGAGATGAGGCACCATGTTCGTCGTGGTGAACGTGCTGACCTGGTTGAAGATCAGCCATGCGAACAGACTCTCCTTCCATGGTGGTGAGTGTAGCAGATGCCGGGAAGCATATGTCATCGTCATCCTCATCGGTACCTTCTGGTGAAGTTTCAGCGCTGTCCTCATCAGTTGCAGTAGCAGATCCTTCGTCTCCGTCAGCGCCATCAATAGGCACCGGCACAGTAGTCGTATCGTCACCGCCGTCGACGGCGGTTGGTGTAGCAGTGGGGACGACAACAGGCGTCGGCTCCGGCGTATCAACAGCCGGGGTGGGAGTGGGAATGGCCTCGACAATCTCGACGGCAGCCTGTAAGTTGAACGGCAACAGAACACCGAACACCGGGTTTGCCCAGCCATTTAGGGCGAAGATATTCCGAGGGCTTGCAGAGGAGTTCGCTCTACTGTCATCACCGTCGACAATGACGTTGTCTACAAAGGTCAAGTTCCTACCACCGAAGTTGGTGGCGAGCGAGCCGAAGTTCTCCAACATTCCATAGGTAAAAGCTCCCTCTATGACATGGTACCATACAAGTCCTTGGATACCAGGGAAGTTCGGAACCTCTCTGATGTTCTCAATGGAAGAGGCGAGCGTGCTGATGACTTCCTCGGGGTCACTCTCGTCAAAGGCCACGCCTGGGCTGAGCTGGCGAGTGAGACGGATGAAGGCCTGGTCGACGGGAGGAAACACGGTGAACCTGGCACCCGGATCGTCCAAGGCCTCTTTGATCTCGTCAATGGAGTCGACAATAGCGAAGAGAATTCTGTGATTTTCAGACTCTGCAAGTAGGCCGAAGAGCGTGGGTCTCGGATCCATGATAACGGCATTGACACCGTCAGCCGCGGAGTCCGGCAGCGCGCCCACATCCGGCTCGTCGCCATCGGCAGCGCGAACAAGCACGGTGAGCAAGCACAAGGCAATCAACAGCAAGAAGCGCTTCATGATGAAGAGCAGTGTGAAGAAAAGCGACGACAACGGTACAGGGTGAGCGAAAGGGAGCCCAAACAGAATCAGACCCGTGTGCGACTGTAGAAGAAAGCAGGGTTCGAGTCGTATGCCAACGCCTACGGGCAGCACGCGAGTCAGGAGTGCCGGGCGGCTGACGGTAAACAGCACGCGCTTTTATAGCGACGCCGCGCGACGCCCACGTAGAGCGTTGGCGTAACGGATCATGTCGCTTTACAGCCGCGCGCGCGCGCGCGCGCCGACCGTTTGGAGCAAGCCACAGTCCGTCGCGCCAGCGCCGGCGCAAGTTTCCGACGCGGCCGCCGTTGCGTTTGCGCCACGCATCCGCCGCGCGCAGCGTGCACCTCCGCGCCGCGCACCGCATCTCGTGCTCGTGCGCCGCACAATTCAGCGAGCGCGCCGTCACGCGCGCCAACCGGTGCCGCCAGCGCCACGCCTCGCGCCATCCTGCGCCACGCGTGCGTCGTGGCCACGTCGCACAGCTGCCGTTGCTGGCACGCTTCGCGGCGGTGACAGCGAAGCGCACCGCGAAGTGAAAAAAGCGCGCGCGAACATGCAAATGATGACAAAAACAAAACGGGGCGGCGCGAGTCTCGCTCCGCACTGCACACCCCCGTCGCTGCTGTCCGCGTTTAGAGCGTCTTCTGCGTGCCTCTCTCGTCTGTTGTACTCGCGCCTCGTTTACCAGCGCCCCCCCCCCCCATCTCCTCTCCGTCGCGCCCGCCGCTCATTCGCTCCCCTCCACGCGTCCTCACGTACCGCACATCATCGCGCGCCGATCATAAAAGCGCCCTAACACATCACGCGCGCACGCGTCGCCGCTTCTAACAATGGCTCCAAAAAAGTCAGCGCCAGCCGACGACAAGGACAAGGACGCCAAGTCCACGGGCGCCACCAACGGCACCCACGCAAAGAGCTCCACGTCCACCGAGCCAAAAAAGGTCATTTCCCGCTCGTCACGCGCCGGTCTTCAATTCCCGGTCGGTCGCATTCATCGTCACCTCAAGAATCGCGTCAGTCGCCAAGAGCGCGTAGGAGCCACTGCAGCAGTATATTCCGCAGCCATACTCGAGTATCTCACCGCAGAGGTGTTAGAGCTCGCTGGAAACGCGTGTAAGGATCTCAAGGTGAAGCGAGTCACCCCTAGACATCTGCAACTCGCCATTCGTGGAGATGAGGAGCTTGACTGTCTCGTCCAGGCAACCATTGCCGGTGGCGGTGTCATTCCTTATATTCATAAGAGTCTTACCTTCAAGAAAGGTTCGAAGAAAAGCTCACAAATGGAATAAATGATTCGCCTCTGTCATCGAAATCCCTCCATCTTGAGAAGTTCGCTTGTTCTCTGTGTCTGCCCTCCATTCTTGGTGGGACTGCGTTCCACACACCTTCGTTTTCGTCGCGCAAAGTGCACCCACCCTTCTGTTTGCTTGAGAGCGTCGCGAATCGCCCTTTCCTGTTGCATGCAAGCCTCTACAAACGCAACGTGCTTGCCACGACTGTTGCCTGCGTCCTCATCATCATCATCTTCGTTGCTACTGCCGTATGGATAGCACGCCGGCATCAACATATGAGCTCCTTTCGATATCACATTCATAAAAACCCGTTCCAGTGCCACTTCTTCCCTGTCTTCCACACTTTGCTTTGGTGAAATACACTCTGGTGCTTTCTCAGCTTCACTGACCTCGTGCTTTCCGACGTTGTTGTCACCCGCACCAAGCTTGTTCACTGCTTCCTTCACGCTGTCAAATTTCTTCTGCTCTCGAGCGCTGGCTGTGGATACGTCACAGCTATCAGCCGATACAGTGGCCCGACTTTGAAGCTGCAGCACGACGTAAGGAAACGTGAAGTGAATCGTGTGAACGTTTTGTTGTTCACTTGTTTGCACCGGTTTCATCAGGTACGTTTGATCAACGGTCATACAAATATTTCCAGCCGCCTCACTCGTACGTAACACAAACCGAATCCTCTCGCGCTCCACACCAATCACCGCCGAAATATCGCAGAGAACCGAGGCGTCATTCGACACTGGCGAAAAACAAAGCTGCTGATGATCAGTGAGGTAGAAACTGGCGGCTCCGGATATGATTGTTTGATGAACATCTGCTTCGGCGCCAAAGCAGTTGGCACTCAAACTCGTACATGCATTGCAACTATTTGTGCCATCTTGCGCAGATTGCGACGAAGAGTGTGAGTTAGAGAGCCACGGCAATGAGGACAAAAATGTCTCGATGGGCAGTCCTGGCGAGGATGACATGGATAGCTTGTGCGTACGATTGTCAAGCGCCCATTGACGGGTTCTGTGCGCGGTGGTTACGATGGATGGCTTGGGAACGGCGAAGCGGGTAGTGCAGCGGATGGGAAGGGCGCGAAGAGGGTGGATTCGTGTGGAAGGGCGCGCGAGCGCTGTTGTGGGGTGAAACGAACTGCAATCGGTGTGCAAGGTGGCACCTCCAAAGCAAAGCCAAAACTTTTATTTTAATTCAATCGGTTTGGAATCTTTTCCCACATGCCTCGAAATCTGAGATGAAAAATGTCGAAAACCCCCAGATCCCAGTTTGACCTCAACAAATCATGAGCCCAGAAAACCACCAAGTTCTCCGCCACCAGCAGCGCTCCATGACCATGGAACTAGCCTTTATCTGCGGTGTATCTGTTGCTCGTCGGGTGAATTACGGGTTTACCCGTAGTACCGCACCCGACTATAAGCGCGCGGCCCCTCTGCGGCCTCTGAATGCGCCCAAGAGATGGAGAATGAGTCAAGGAGAACAAGAACAAAGGAGCGAGACACAATCAAATGATATCACAAGCACAACATCTTCGCCACCAAAACGAACTTCATCATCCGCCTTTAATGTTACCAGCAACAAAGCGGACTCTCAGAATACTCGACAGTACTCACAACTCACTCGTCTAAGGGAAGAAACAGAAGCGCCTTTTAGAAAAGCGAGAATGTTTGTTTATGCAGGTTCGGCGGCATCTGCTGCAGTGGGTGCCTTTATCTCTTCCTTGCGTATCATCGCCGCCTTATCTGGCGTGTCAGGTGTACAGCCTCTCAGCGAAACAGTATGTGCTGCAACGTAAATGAGGCTTAACTAGGGGTGCACATATATTTGTTACTCATGCTAACAACACACTTCGGTCTTTCTCTTTTGTATTATTAGGTTCCTAACGTTGGCATTAACTTGGGTGTGATTGCTCTGTTCGCTTTTTTGCTTCGACTTGAAAGTAAAGCGGGCGTTCAACGACTGGAGCGAATGTCTCGCGGTGCACGAATTGCGAATTTGCGCATTGAAGATTCTGTGACAAGAAAAATTACGCAGCTGAAACAACTGCGTGGCAAAATTCGAGTCGCTCTGGTGGCAGGAACAGCTGAGAAAGTATCTCAAGTGATGAACGACGCAGAGAAACTACGCGACAAGATTTCAGGCTCGAATCTGTTAATTGTGCCTTTCATCTCTGACGAGGCGGAACAACAATCTGTTCGAAACTGGAGAATGCAAGCTTATGGAAAAGAGGAATGGAATCGATGGCTTTCTACAGAACGTGAGGTTGCCAAGAAACGCTTAAAGGATAACGATGATGTACTTGTTGTAATTATTCGACTTGATGGCAAGGTTGGAGCTCGGTCTGTTGGAGCACCGCTGTGGTCGAGGCTGGTCGAGGAGGTCTCGCGATTGCCAAATAGGGATCAATATGGCAGACCATAGAGAGAAGTACCTTTAGGTGCTGCTTGGTTGTGTTAGGAATTAGAGCACAACTTCCACAATAAAGAAGAAGGTGGCAGACCATAACAGACTATGATTAAAACAGCGCGAGAGAGGAATGCCTCGTATATTCGTTCCTACACGAAGATATACATTCCTGTACGAACGTTGTAGCTCTGTATGATTTCTTCTGGACAACAGCTTTCAATTACTAAGCTACAGTTAAACTTTAAGAAGTTCTCTCTGTAAAAAGGCCAAGAACCTTTGTGGCACATGTCGTACGTCTGGCAGCACGAGGCACAGCTCTGAACAGCTCGCGTCTTGAAGCACGCGTGAAACGGCACCGCAAGACGAAGTGATCGGGGTCCTTCGCGTTCGTTTCACACCTGCAATGTAGTCTGTATGATTGCAGTGTTTACTCATTAGCCGATATTCGTTTGAAAGGGGAATCGCCTTCGGTCTAAGACCGAAGACGTGTTCTCCTTTGTACCAAAACTTAGCTCTCTTTGGGCTAGCTTTTTTATAAGACACACCTGATGCCCAGGAAGTGTTTTGACGTTTTGCCTAATTCATTTGGTGACGAAGGTAGAACGCTACCTTTTGTACAGCTGAATCTCACCTCATGGTGAGCGTTTGACCGTCGTACCCTTGTACACCGACTGAAACTGATCTGACAGAAACTGCATATGCAATTTTCAATCAATAACGAAGCAGAGCCACTCGTGGTGCAGGGCAACACCGAACCGTTCTAGAGCTGCTTTTGAGTCATGAACCCTAATCGGTTATGAGCAATAGTTCTTCGTGAGGGGAGGCTGAAACGACGACAATAACATTTATCGTCATGTCAAGTAGTCCATCCAAACATTAGCTGGTCCAATCATGTGGCTTGAACATGCCAAGTAATAAACAACATAGAACGCTACCCTTTTACGAGTCCTCGTACGGCTGTCGTCTCGCCAGAAGGCAGTTGATCACCCAGCATCATCATTATGATGGTCCAACGTGC
The DNA here is from genome assembly GCA_030374735.1 of Gracilaria caudata. Taxonomy (NCBI): domain Eukaryota; phylum Rhodophyta; class Florideophyceae; order Gracilariales; family Gracilariaceae; genus Gracilaria; species Gracilaria caudata. Next base: position 16,837 of record JASCIV010000091.1, read on the forward strand.
CAAGGTCTTCTACTCCTGTACAAGGGTATCTTGAATCGACTCTAGGCAAATGAGCGACATAGCTCCGAAAGGGTGTTAATAACGTTGCTTGCGAATAAAAAAAAAGCTTGTACGAATGCAACAAGAAATAACTCCAGTTATCGTTGCCAATTGTTGAATCAACATCACCAAACGGACAGACCATCCATCACGGTGGCATTTTGATATCCTCATGGTGAGACGAATCTCACAGAGAAACTGGCTTCATGGATGACAAATCTCCAGTACAAAAGATATTCCAAGTGGCTTTATCGGTCGTCCAGATGGGAGGAATTGTAACGATATGTCATATCCAGTTTGACATTACACGTGCAAAGCTGAGATCTCGTGCTCAAGTTTTGCGAAACCTTATTAGCGAACACGAGTGGTGAGAAACTCATTTTTTTAACGATCAGGCATGTGGCGTTCGTCGGTGGAGCTTACTGCGGCTGCATTGCGCGGAAGCTATACGGACGCGGCTTCTCCAGCAATGCTTTTAGTTGTGATATTGCGTCGGTGAAGGTTGGATGTATTTTTCATATGCTCGTTGAAGACAGAGCACAGTTGTGAGAGATTAAAGGTTTGAATTCCCTGGGTCGTTACATGATCATATTTATTGTCTCTCTCCGGACCATAGATTCTCAAACACGACCAACTCAGGCATCACTTCAACCCCAACTGGAGACAACCCTGGGACGTTTGAGCGAGGTCATTCTAAACCTTGAATTTGAAACGAGTCTACTTTAAGAGCACAAGAGCCCTCAAGTGGAGCTTCACGAGCCGTTCCTGTTGTACAAAGACCAGTCTCAACTACTTGGTGTTCAGTGTTTACTCCAAGAGTTCGAAAATCATCGACCCTGGGTGCTTCAGATTGCGCCTCAAGCCGTCATCTTTTCGCCATCTTGATTTTGTTCTGTAGGTGCGAGGATCGGCGTCCCTCTGCCCAGACTCTCCATGATCACGAACTCTCTTCTCTTCGGAGTGCTATCTTTGTTGCTCTTGTGTGTTTTTCATCCAACAAATGCCCTCACACTCTCTCAAGAGTATGAATTCGGCCCGATTTCTCTTAGCGATGATGCGGATCTCTTCTACACCATAGATCTGACAAGCTCGACCGCATCTTTGGCCGTTGTTGTCAACGACTCTGAGATAGTCACTGATTCTTCAAATTGGGTTGGGATAGGAATATCCGAACCAACGAGCGGCTCAATGCTTGGTGCAGATGTTGTTACAGCAGAGTTTTCAAGGGGACAGACTACAGAATGTGAATTTATTGATCGCTATGTCCCCTTCTATGCTTTCCCTTTGATTGAAAGGATTGCTGACGCTCCTCCTGCTTTTCCGATTAAAGATGACTGTCAAGACGATGGTAGTTGGACCTTAGTTTCATGTAAGCGAATCGTTGGAGAAGGGCAGATGATCTTGGAGGTTTCACGCTCATTGGATGCTCATGATGACCAAGATCGGGAGATTCCTCCCGGCCCCAACAGTGTCATTTACGCCTATGGGTCCACGTTTGGATACCATGGGTCGCGAAGGAGCTCTACAAGATTAATCCTTTACGAAGAGAATGGCGCATCTGGTGCAGGCTTGGAAGAAAAACCATTGCCGAATGATGTCGACGGGAGTATTGAGGTTACAGCGACCTCGTACGAGGTGCCAAGCGATAAAGCCACCACTTACGCGTGCACAAGCAGGGTAATCAGATTGGATCCTGGAGAGAAGCGCATGATTGTTGCTGCCGAGCCGATCTTGAATGCTACCGACTCTGCAATGGTGCACCATTTGACCTTTTGGCTTTGTAGAGGCGAAGAATACGCCGAGCTCACTCGGTCAACAGTCGAATGCACAACGGGAGGCAGCGAAATTCCTGGTCCCCAAGGAAGCCAGCTTGCGCAATGTGCTACTTTCATTTATGCATGTACGTATCCCAACATATGCCATTCATTCTTGTGTTTTTCTTGCTGACGAGCAGTTTCTTTACACCCCTACTTGTTTTCCATTTGCATCGCTCTGGTATGTCAGATGTGAAGGGAATGAAGAGATTGGTGTTACCCGAAGAGGCTGGTATTCTTATGGATGACCAGGACTATATCCTTGTGATGGAAACGCATTACGACAATCCCGACAGGGTCGCGGGGAATCTTGACTTCAGCGGAGTGAGAGTCTTCTACACAAACACCATGAGACAGTATGAGGCGGGGTCGCTTCTTATGGGCGACATCTTAATCAACCGCTTTAACGAGACGGTGCGAAACGGATTTGAATATGAACATTCATGTACCTCGGCATGTACCAAGAAGTTCTCTAGGCCCATCAATTACTATGCCAGCTTCTTACACATGCACACGACTGGGATGGAAATTTATGACAATAAGTTCAGTGAAAACGGGACGTTCATCGAAAACATGAACAAAGTAAGCTTTGAAACCTTCACCCGTCATGGGCCATAATTCAGCTCCTAACCTTCTCACTGATTCACTGTGTATGATTTGCGGCTTAGGTCAACTTTTGGAGCGATAGCTTCCAGAACTACATTGTTTTCGATCCTCCGAAACAGATTCGCCCTGGGGATCAGCTGCAGGTGACATGTCTGTACGACACAAGGAAGCTTCCCGATACAACGTTTGGTCTGGAAACAACGAATGAAATGTGCATGGAATTCGCCGGATATTGGCCCGTTCAGCGCGATCCAGTAACGAACGAAAAGATCAATACCTGCGCGTGGTTTTGGAACCCTGAAGAGAATCTCACAGGAACATATTGTGGCGATTTGGGAAACATAACCGAAAGCGCCATCATTATTGAACCAAATCCCGCATTTGAAGACAGTATCGGAGCTCCGACCAACTTTGGAAATGAGCAGCCGACCTGTGCTGCTGTAGAACCGTTGGCACCGTCGGAAACGAGCTCAGCAACAGCGCAGCCATCTCCCACGGAGGAGATAACTGCTCCAACAGATGGCGAGAGCGAAGTTGTTGATGAATCCCCTGTTGTTGAGGGCAATGGCGAGAGCGAAAACGCGGTTGAGACAGCTGATGATGAGGACGATGACGACGTTTGCTTCCCTGCATCAGCGATGGTAGAACTAGTTGATGGCTCAAGAAAACGAATGGATGAAGTGGAGATAGGAGACCGCATCTTGGTCGGACACAGAGAATACTCGGATGTGTTCATGTTCACTCATCGTTCTGCGCACGTTCCGTATCGGTTTGTGCAACTGACAACATCATCCGGAAAGAGCACGAAGCTCACTCGTGGACATTTCGTTTACCTCAATGGCAAGTTGAAGATGGCGAGCACGGCGAAACGAGGAGATACCGTGGCGGTGGAATCAGGAGGGAATGAAGTCGTTGTGGACGTCCGAATGGTGAGGGAGAGAGGACTGTATAACCCGCAGACTGTTGATGGAAATATAGTGGTCGACAGCATTGTCTGCTCAACGTACACGCACACTGTTGTTCCAATGGTTGCGCACAGCCTACTTGCTCCATTAAGGATGCTACATAATCTTGTTCAAATGTTGACTGCTGGGTCACATGTGGAGCTTTGACGATGATTCGGGAGCGGTTTAGACTAAAGGGTGAATGGTAATGAGAAGATAGCGTGTGCGGCGTGTGCCGTGAGAGCCAGTTGCTTTCCTTGTAGCCACGATCCGGGCTTACTCGGTAACAAAATAGTGCACGGTCGGACGAGATTAGTACAGCTGACGCAGTTGGAAATCGCAGGACCAGAGCATTTATCTGTTTCCTAGCGTTTTAGGACTGACAGGTATCACGCGTCGCGAGAGGGAAGCAGATCTGAGATGTGTAAAGTTCCTGGGCGCATGGCGCTGCGATGGAGCGAGCTCGTGTGGGGACAATCGCGAGAGCTGCGCGGGGAGAGACGGTGGAACGGAGAGCCGATCTCAGCGTTTCAAAAGTACACGGAGCAGGAGGAATATACGCTGTAAGCACGACCGACGCGGAGCGGGCCCCGAGGGGAGCAGGCCACTGTGGCCGCGCCGCAGTCGCTCCCATCCCCGAGGGTGTCCGACACCGTGCGGCGCGGCACAGCCGAAGCCAACGCACACAGCGCCTAATCCAGCGGAAGACCACACGAAACGAGCACACAGAGAATGCACCCGCCAAACGGTCGCCCACAGAATCCGGCCAACATCAGCAACAAAGCAAAGCGCGCAGCTCGCATGGGCTCGCAAAGAACCGCGCACTGTCCCACACAGCGCCGAGCGCAGTGCAGCACAGCGTCGCACAACGTGCACACGTGTATGCTTCCCACGTCAATTTTTTTTGATTCGGTCTCAAACCCCACGATTCCGTACAAATCGCCGCCTCGTTGCCCCCCCTCCGCTCCACGCTCCTTCTTCCGCCTGCCCTTCCCTCGGTTGCCACCCCCGACTCTGACGCCTCGTGCTCGTGTGCGCGCTCCAGCATCTCGCCACCCCTTTTCCCGTCTCGCTTCTCCCTTTTGTTTCCACTTGTTTGCTCGACCACACGGTTTGTAACCCCCTACGTGGCTCGTCTGCCTGCTCGCTTTGCTCCGCTGTCCACCATCTTGTTTGTTACGCACGCAACAGCAGCTTGGCTTTGTTTCTGCTTCATTTCCCCTGTATTTCTTGTAACACCACGTCGCCTTCACCATGGAGCAGCCACAGGGAGGCTGGAAACGCGAGATGACTAAAGACGACCGTATCAAGGTCTGTCAACACATACTGGACAAGCTAGTCGGTACGTCACAGCCTTTTCTTCCCTGCAAACGCCTTCTTTTCCATGCTTACTGACCTTTTTCACCACTGTCCTGCACAGAAGCTTGCCCATCTAATTTCGATCATGAAAGTCTCAAAGTTCGAACCCGTCGCTTTGAAATGGGCGTATTTCAAACAGCCGGTAGTCGTCAAGACTATCTGGAACGAATTGCTGAGGGTCTTAGTCAGATCGAACAACAGACTCAGCGCGCTCGAGCCAACCCAGCCGCTGTTCCCACCCAGCAAGGAGCTGCTGCTGCTGCCGCTGCCGCAGCAGCAGCTGCCGCACAGGGCGTTCAACCCGTCCCTGGCGTTCAGACAGTTCAAGGAGTCCAAGGCGTCCAAGGCGTACCTGGCGTTCAGGGCGTCCAAGGCGTCCAAGGCGTCCAAGGCGTCCAAGGCGTCCAAGGAGCACCTGGTGTTCAGAGCGTTCAAGGCGTTCAGGGCGTACCAGCCGTACAAGGCATGCAAGCCGTGCAGGGAGTACAAGCGCAGGCAGCACTTCGTCAACAACTACAAAATCAACATCAAGCTGCGCAGATTCAACAACAGCAACAAATGTTTGCGCAACATCATATGCATCATCAACAGATGCTACAGGCGCAACTAATAATGCAACGTCAGCAGGAACATCAACGACAGCAACAGCAGCAACAACAACAACAGCGGCAGTCGCAGCAGCAACAAGCTCAACAGAACGTACAAGCTGTCCAGCAAACTAACGCCCAAAACAAACCACAGGAAACCACCAGAAAGTCTAACACTGCGTCGAAACGATCTCCTTCGGGCACTGAGGGAAAGGTATGTACCTTCACTGTTTATGTTGTTTCCTCTTCGCCTATGATTTACCGCGTTATTCTAACCCACAAGTTGTTCACCTTGCACCTTGACGAAATCGTAGAAGAAACCAAACGCATCTGCGGCGAAGACAACTGCAGCTCCGCCCACTTCCACTCCTGCGGCCAACCGTGCAAAGGGCCAACTGCAGAACGCCCCGGCAGATCCGGAGGCATTTCGCCGAGCCTTGCAAATGAATGCCAACCGCGCGGTGTTCACCAACGCCCAGGCGGCTCTTGCCAACTTGCCACCCAGTGCTAGGCAGGAATATATCAGAATGGCTCAACAACGCGCAGCTCAGCTCCCGATTACTTCGCAGGTGCAAGTATCGGGTGCTCTGCAAGCCGCTCCGCACCAGCCCGTTACAAGTCAACAAGTCTCCCAAGCTCAGCAGTTCTCCCAGCCTGGTGTAATTCCGGATATGTCAGTTGCCCAACAGCAATCATCACAGGCTCTTTCAGCGTCCATGGGCGCCCATGCGGCTAATCGCGCATCGCAAGGAATCCGTCATGGTGTGAACGTGCAAGCTCAGAATCACATGATGATGAATGCTCGTGCTACTGCTATACCGACATCGTCTCAGTATGCCATCCTCGCTCGAGCAGCAAACGCAGCGGGCATGAATGTTTCCGCTGAGCAGCTCAGTCACTGCAACCGGGAGCAGTTGGCACAATTCCTTGCTCTGTTGAGAAGACAAAGCTCCATGAACAATAACGCGGCTATTGCCATGCACCAGCAACAAAACATGGCTCGCATGAATGAGGCTCAGGCGCATATGAACATGAACACCGCTGCTATTGACAATAGTAATAACGCAGCCAAATGGATGGGACCACTCGGAAACAAGGCAGCAGCTACTGGTCAAGGTGTTATGAATTCTGCGAGCAATATGAACCGAGCTATTGCCATTGAGAAACAGAAACAAGCACAGAGGGTTCGCGAACAATTGCAACAGCATCACCAAGAGCAGCAAAATGCTGCCGTACATGCGAATGTAGCTTCGCTTGCTGCTCATGCTAAAAGACCGGCGGGCATGACCCCAGCTCAAGTGAACGCTCTTTTGGTAAACCAGCAGAAAATGAAGCTCGAGAAAGCAAATGCCATGCCACGAGACAAGCAGCAGGCACTAGCACAAGCGATCCAGAATGCAAGTCAGGCGCAGAATGCACGAGCTCTTGCTGGCGCGAATGCGGGAATGGCGCCGAATAACGTGGCTATGACATCCATGGCACCTGTTGCTTCAGAAGCAATCCCGGCAGCCGATAAGCCGGCGCTTTCTAATTCCGCACAGGACGAGCTATTTTGGAACAAGCTTGAAGAGATTCAGAGGAAGTACATGGCACCTCTTAACCAATTGGTTCCCATCATTCAGAAGATCCATCATAAGGACACGCCCTCAAAGGAACAGTTCTTCAAGTTCCTGCAGGATTGTGTGATGGTCCTTAAGCTTCAGCGGGGAACACAGAAACCGGAAAAAGTTGATTTTGGCGTGCTGGAGCGTACTGAAAACTTTCTCAACAGGCTTATTCACGTATATGCGGCCAACCAAATGAAACGTGGTCCTATTTTGAGGGAAGGATTGGAATCTAACGCGGCTGCAGTTGCAGCTGCGACGGCGGCTGCCGCGGGCAAGGCCACTGGCCAGCCACCCTCCGCACAGACTGCAATTGGAGTGCAAGGTGCTCATGTAAAGCCCGATACCGCTTCTGGTCATGCTAATATTCACCGATTAAACACAGGACATCTGTCTCAACCACAGCAAACTCCGCAACAAAAGGCACAGCAACATGCCCAGCACCGGGTGCAACAGCAACTGGGACTTGGCCATCAACAGCAGGGCTACCAGTATCAGCAGAACCAGCAAAGACTCAAGCTGTTGAATGATCTGGCAAATCCGCCGCTTCAGACCGCTGCACATCCGCGACAGGGTCGTGCAAGCATGGCCCCCGGAGCAGCTCCGGGAGTGGATGTGTCAAAGCTTGCAGCTGCAAGGCAGGCCGAGGTACAGGCGGTGCAGTCAGCGCATGCCTCACGGGTAGCGAACGCTCGTGGCCGACCGACGCCTCAAAGAACTGCTGGGAGAGTACAAGGTGTTGCTGGCGTTGCTGGTACTACAGCCGCGTCGCAACAGCAAATGGCGCGAATGGTGGAACAAATGCGAATGCAAGGTCGAGCTGTTGGTCATAGCGATGCGCATGTGAAAAACCGAGCTCAAAGTGCTCACGTAGCGGCTCATCAGGCTGTGGTGGCGCCAACTCAAGGACAGGCGCTGGCGCAAGCGCAGAGTAACCAGCATTTGCAACACATGCAACCGCAGCAAGTTTCGGCGAGGATTCAGCAACAGCACGCAGCGGCTAGCATGCGCACGAGTCAGGGCGGAGTACGTCCGCGTGCGGAGAGTGGCTTAGGTATAGGTGCGGCCGGACAGGGTCCGAAACATCTTGAAAGCTGGGGCGCTGGTTCGCAGGGCACGAACGCTGCAGCGGCGATGGGTAGTGGTGGGCGCCGAGGAACGACGAACGAAGTTAGAGTTGCAAATAGCGGGAATGGTGCCAACGTAGCGGCCGGGGGTAACACGGGCGCTGTGATGAATGCGCACGCGCATGTGAACGCGGCCGCGGCGCAGCAAAACGCATTACTCAACACTAAGCAAAGACCCGAAATGGATCCACCGGGGAAGATGGCGCAAATCATCGCAATGGTGAAAGACGTGAGCGGTCAGGTGAACTTCTTAGAACAGTCATGGGAGACGGAAGCTAAGCGGCAGAAGAGCGAAAGAATTCAAATCACCTTGGCTGCGCTACGGAACAGTGCGAGTGCGTCAGCTTCTGACGAAGCAGAGAAGAAAGGGCGCAAACGCAAGGGATCTCTTGCAGATGTAGAGAACTACGAAGGTGGAGACGGTGTGATTGAGACCAAGACTGTTTTCGAATGCTCACCAGAGACGGGATTGCGGCTGGCAAAGAAGCCCAGGCACGAGGCCGGGGACATGCAATTGCTGCGCGAGGCGGTGAAGTTGGATGTGAAGGCGGCGAAGGAAAGAAACCCGCTGCTGAGCGTATGGATTGTGGAAGAATTTGGACACCCTGTGGTGGTATGCATGCTGAAGATTGCGGAAATGCGACTGCCAAAGTTGATGTTGCGGGTGCAGCGCGGGTACCCGAGGAAGGGAGGGGCGACATACGGGTTTGAACGCCCGCCGATGGGATGGGTGGGATTGGTGGAAGAAGTGCGCAAGCGGTTCAAAAAGGTGCTGTCGATCTCTCCGGCGGCATCGGTCGGGGTGGCAGCGATCCTGGACGCATGGGCTAGCCAGGCGGACGCTGTTATTAACGGATCTGAGGTGTCGGATCAGACGAAGGTGACGGTATGAGGAAGGCGGGGAGGGGACGTGTACATGAAGTGATTGGGCGCTGTTTGGCGCGATGAGGAGGCTTTTGCCGAGTGCTTTTTTTGCTGTTTTCTTGTTTTGTTTTTAAAATTTGAAGAGGTTGACTTTTTTAAGTAGTGCTCTTGTATGAGCGCGCCTGCGCGCTCTGCTCGAGCGCACGCTGTGCGCGCGTGTGCGCCACGCGCACAGCGCCATGCAGCTGGGCGGGCCTCGGGAGCAGGTGGCCCACGGCGTCGCACTACGGCAGCGCTGGCTGTCTCGAGATGAGGCGGAGCGCGTCTGCGTTGGAGGACGACTGTAGTGAGTGTGCGCGCGCGGAAACCGAAACGCTGTGATGACTCTGGCGCGCAGGATGCGGGGCTTCCGCGAAGAAGGCAGTTGAGGGGAGCAGACGCGGAAAAAGGAGTTGGAGCGGTTGCCACCGGACTCGGCGCTGCGTCCTTCGCCGAAGGGCCCGGCTCCGCGGACTGTTCGTTGCTTCCGGTTGCCTTGGCAACTACGGCCTCTGCGGTTTGGGTTTTTTTGTTGCTCTGGTGGGCAGTGCGCGCGTCCCTCGGTCTAGACGCGTGTACTGCGAGCGAGCATGTCATACAAATACCCACAAAACAGCAGGCTTGACAGCTGTAAGCAGGCGCGGCGGTAAACGACTCGGACGCGCGCAGCGAGCGCAGCGCGGCGGAGTGAGAAGTGCGCAGCTACGCTGGCAGTTTGGTTTTTGGTTGGAGCTTGACGCGTTCTTCGCGAGCGACGCATGCTTCACGCGTGTGCGTCTCCGTGCCCATCGCGCTTGTGTCGGTTTCGCGAGCGAGCGAGCGAGCGAGCGAGCGCCGCGCGCACGCGCGCGCGCGCGCGCTCGAAACACACCTTTATAGAGGCGTGCGCCACGGCAGCCGCGCCTGCCGCCGCCACTGAGCGACGCTCGTCGGGTGCCTTTTGGGGGTGTGAGTGAGCCGATCTTTCCCTTCACGGCGTCTCTTTCGAGTGTCGTCGTCCACGCTTGTAACCTATTCTAGTCGTATTACCCGCACCGAAGCGAGCCTCTACCTCTCATTCGCAATGTCTTTCTTCAGGTCCGGCAGTTCTCATTCCACCTCCAACAACAACGGCTCGAAGAGACCGATGCCTCCGTTTCTTCTACGCCTCAAGGGCGCGCGCGTCCTGCAAGCCGCGCTCATGTCCACCGTCATGTCGGCGCCAAGGGAGCCACTGCTACCCCTCTCGTGTGCTTCCAAGCCGTACCGACCCATCGCAAACCCCTCTCCGGTTGGTCTCATCGGCTTTGCTACCGCCATCACATTGTCATCGGTGCCCAAGCTGCTTGGAAAGGCTGCGTTGGATCCTCTTTTGTTCGCCGTCTCGCTGTCGTTAGGCAGCTTTGCACAGTTGTTTGCCTCCTATCTGCATTTCTTGTTGAACAACGTACATGCCGCCAATACCTTTGCCCTGTTCGGCTTTCACTGGTTCGCACAAGCTGTGTTCTATTTTTCGAAGATGTTTACAGAGCGACCGCCGGATCAAGCTACCTTGTACCAATCTGATCATGTTTTCCCTCTGGTGTACAACATTTTGTTTGCCCTATCCGCATTCGTCCTGTGGATTCCCAGCTTCCGAAGTGATAGATGCGTGTGTGCTACCCTGTTTCTGCTCATTATTGTTTACTCATTTGACGCTGTTGCCGTATTTCAGCATCGATGGGCTGCAGTGATCTCCGGCGTGGCGGGTGTCCTCGCCTCTATATTGTCCTATTACATGGCATTCGCAATACTGTTTACTGATGCTTGGAGCGGCAGCTTCTCATCGTTACCTCTGAGATCGTTAACGTAGAACTGCATCTTTGGGTTCGCGATTCGCTTTCAACTCACATCGTCCATCTTCAGCTAACATTCTTTCGTCACTTCTGGCATCGAACCTGTCAAACCTTCCAATCTATCCCACGTTCTCTACCTTGTCTGGCTTCTCTTCTGCAGCGCGATTGCAGCTTGTTGGAAGCTGACTGTGCGAAAAAAGGGTTCCGACTTGAGCATTCCTCTTTTTTCGGGCGGTATGTGAATGAATCTTGTACAGTACATATATGCATTCGTGTATGTCAATTCTGGCGGTGGGAAGTAATCCTTGCTCTAATGATGATTCGTACTCTGCAGAGCTTGTCATACTATCTTACCGTACTCTTTTTTTGCTGGGTAAAGAAACACAGCTTGCGCTTCAATCGAGTGCCCGATATAGTAGATTGGTGGGTTGTCTGAGTGATCCACATCGTGCGTCATTGTCGCACGTTGATGGAAGATTGAAACGTTCCTTTGCCATGTGCCCTTTGGTACTGTATCATTACAACTATTCTACTGTGTTTGTCACCGACACACATTGTTTTCAAAATGAAACGAGTGATCATCGTATCCCTGACGCATGGTTGACAAAGTCGAATTAGTGTGATTGTTCGTATGTCGCTATACTAACCGCCACAGGTGAGCGCTGGTAAACAAGTGCGTTCCGTATCGTTAACGCAGTTTCTATCATGAACATTGTTTTCCGACAGCGGTTTACCCTAAAGCGATGGTTCACATGGTGCTTGCAGTATCCCACATCATGTCACCGTTTCCTTTTTGGCTGTCGATTCGCAAAGAGGAATCAAATGGCACGCGGTCAATCCACTACAAATGATGAGCCGAAAAGCCGTGCAGGATTGTGGAACGAGACCACGCTCTCAACGAATGGCAGAGCACAACACCATGACGTGGTGCGCTGCTAGTGCTTTGGGAGAACACCCGCCTAAATTTACATCGGCGAAGAAGCCATGCGCAGCAGATGCACGTGGCGCGAAGATCTATTGGTCGGTCGCGCGGGCGAGAAAAATCCATGAGGCAGACGAGACGCTTCGTTGCTCGAGAGTAATATCGGTGAAGCGCGAGCGGTTACGAGTCTCTACCAGCACTAGAGTAACGAGCTGTTTCTCCGTTTTTAACTCAACGCTTTCAAACATGTGGTCTGTAACACAGGCGACCGAACAAAGCTGGTCAGCAACTGTCGCAGTGCGCTATACGTCGAAGCGGTTTCAAACCCTGCGTACGTACATCGTATTATAGCCCACAGAAAAACCAAAACAATCACGAAGCTTTCGATAAACGGCACAACCCTCTTCGCAACACGGTCACATGGCCATGCGAGTCTCTAGTTCAACGCATACCCAGAAAGCAACAACAAGAAGGCTAAGGCCAAGCCCCCAAATATCAGAAGATTCTTCTGTCCAGCCGTCATAGTATTGGTCCCGAGGCCATACGACTGATTATCCGCAAAGCCGGCTATGACCTTCTTCTTCGAGACAAACTTGCTCTTCGGAGTGCGACACACGGGACAGAAATAGGTGGGTGGCAAATCTGCAAATGCGGTTCCTGGCGCGATGCCCGATTGTCTCTCCCCTTGTTTCGGTTCATACACATACGAACAAGCAGGACATTCGAAGCGCCCCTCATCCACGGTAATAAACTTTTCAGCAGCCTTGAGTCGGTCTATCTCCTTTTCTTTTTCGCTTCTGTCATCAACCTCTTGTCCAAGCGCCTTTTCTTCCACTGGCTCCACACTCTCAGTCACGTCTGCATCGGTGGAAGTACCGGCGTTTGTCCGCAGTTTGTTAAGCGCGTCCAATGACATTGCATCCTCACCGTCAGTAACCATGCATATCCGTTGTCTCGCACAACGCACGCGTCTCGTTGGCACACACAAAGGGCGCGCATGACACCCTGCCAGCTTGAGCGGCACGCAGCTCACGAACGCCATGGCGAAGCCGAAACCGTGCGCCTCGCCAACTGGCGAGAGAAGGCAATTTCGCGGTGAAAGCGATGCTCTCGCAGTGCATGCAGTATCTTGTCCTGAATCATGCACGGAGATTATGAAGCGCAGTACCCTTGTAGATGGGAAGGGGGCTGGCGAGCGCCACACAGCTGGCAACCACGGGCACGAACCGAATTTTTTTTTCAGCGCATGGTGCAGGCGAGCGCGGCATACGTTTCGTCCCGCGCGTTGTCCCGCCACGTCTGCTGCGCGCCGCCTCTGCCTGCACTCCGTGCCACCTCATCGAATGCAGCAGCTTCCGTCACGCCAGCTTCCATCGCCGTCGCGCCACGACGCCGAGCTTCCAGCCACCGACACGCCGCACAGCAAAATGCCCGTTGGAAAAACATTTCCAAACCAGGCGCCCTCGGCCAGTCCTTCTACGCCCCCACTGCCGCGCAGTCCCCCACAATCGCCCACACCCATGCCGCGAAAGAGTACGCATCGTCCGTTAGCAGCGAAAGCGCCGCGGGGCTTGGCGCCTTCCAATGCCACTGCGCAGTCTTCGACTCCTTCAACGCCAGCTGCGCCTGCGCCGCAGAAGACGGAGCTGAGGAAAACTGCTACCACCAGGACTCGCCCTTCTGTGGCAGGTAAGACACTTATTGAGAAACCTCGCGCGGGGAAAGCGGTTGCTTCCAAGGCCCTCGCCACCAAAGCAGAGAGGGCTGCTGAGAAAGCCGCTGAGACTGCTGCGCTGACAGCGGAACGTCTTGCTCTGGAGAAGGCTATTGAGGATAGCATAGCGAGTTTGCAGAGAGAAGTAGATGGTATCGAGCGAGATATAGCCAACAAAGAGGAGGCTTATATCAAGAATACTTGGGCTCAAGGTAATGTCTTGAGAGGTTGGGACGGCTTCGGTCGCAGGCTCGATCGCTCAGAGAGGGTCGTCACTGGTAACGGTAGTGGCGTAGCAACCGGTGCCCCAAAACATCGCAAATCAAGGCTTAGCGATCGCATCTTTAGTCTCAGTTCGTCCACTTCGCCGTTCAGAATTGAGAACCCTGACGTTCAAATTGTCAAGCGCGGCGGTGTTCAGAAGAAGAAGAAGAAGAATAGGTGAGCCCTTTTCTTCAGCCAAGCTCCGTCTAGTACTATCAAGCGTCGTGTACGCTTTTTTGTTCCATCATCCAACTATCGATTATGCGAATCCTAACGGACCCTGACACAAGGCGAACATTCGGCTGCAGCTCATTGTGAAAGCGCTAGCAAGTTTTCACGATTTCAGAAATTTATGATGAGGACTGGACCTGCTTCTACACGAAGTTGAGTCTCGGTTCAACGGTTTTCTCTGTTGCTTCTCGGGCCAAACAACCTCAGAACTTGCTCAACTATGACCCTCAAAACGTTCGTCTGCGTTCAAACTTGAAATCCTCCACACCAGTGCTCAACACATGTGTCAGCGGTTTCCCTTAATCTCGTAAGGTTTGTGCCAAAACTTTTCAAACACAATCAGCCTTATCCGTCGTAAGCTCATATATGTACAAACATTTAGAGTAGGAGTTATTCTGAATATCCAGTGCAGATATCGGGGCACCGGACTGCATTGCCCCGTAGTAAAAGCAAGCAAGCGTGGCACAGACCACAGATCTACAACAGAGATGTCTTGAACTTACTAACGTAAGACTTGCAAGTTGGCAAACAGAGACCGAAATGTTGTTACAAATGCGTGGTCCTCTGCGTCAAGCACAGCCCTGACAAAAACGTAACCGTCATGCTTATTCTGCAGCTTCAATAGTAGCGGGAAGGAGTGGTGAGCAACGATGTCATACCACAGCAACTGTTGACGACTCTGCCTTGTTGATAGAGTCCTCGCCTTCATTGAGAGGCTGTTCATTGTCTTCCGCTACGGTAACTCTATCGATAATGCTGTTAACTGTGGTTCGAATTTCTTCGTTGTCTTCTGCTTGCTTCCAAACCTCTAGCACAGTATATGCGTCTTTCTCCCACAATACCTTTCGTCCCTCCGAGCTCTTGCACAGCAAGAGAAGGGCTTCGACAAGCAATAGTCGTATTTCCATCAGAGGCTCGGGCGCAGCTGCCTGTGGATTGAGTGCTATATCCTGCACTGACTGTGGTGCCTTCCGTACATTTGACGGGGACACGGGATGTTTTGCTGACATCAACCTTGTTAAGCATATTCCAATTGTTTCCGGCTCGCTCAGAAGCACTTCGTGACAGTCTTCAGCCATCGCACAGTTCCTCATCGCAGAGGCAACAGCTAATCTGGTTGCCTCGTTGGGTGAGGGCAATAGCCGTAGCAACCACGTCAAGGGCTGTTGTCCTGACCTACTTAAGTCGTTCTGAGCGTTTGTACCGTATTTGAACAAAAGAGCTTCTCTTCCCTCCGGGGTAGTGAGAGCATTGGGCATCCACAGCACATTTGGAATCGCTTCTATGCGACTAATAAGCTTCAGGAGTGTGTCAATGGTTAGGTCCTTCTCGATGCCTGTCATACCTTTTCCAACTAGAGCGTCCACGCCATATTCATGACGAGTGAGGTTCGACAAAAGCCCGGCATAAAGGGAAGAGAATTCCCATTCTTCAGGGTCAAGCAGTGCCTTCGCAGCACGTTGAACAGCACCCCCATCCGTCATCACTCTGGCCGCTTCGGTACCTTCTGATATATTTATTAGGGCAGAAAGGGCCACTCGGGTGCACTGTCGATCTCCGCAGAGAACGAGTAAACGATGAATTGTCTGTTCACCAGTTTCAGTAGTACCAATTGCTTGACGGAGTTTGGCACCTGCTTCTCCAGCCGCACATGCCGCCAATACGGTACACGCTGTTGTTCTTGTTGATGGACCAACAGCGCCACTGAGAAGCTTCACGATATCTGATAAATCTTCCGTGTCCATTCTAACAATCAATGTATCTCATACACAAAACAGTTCCTTAATCGAGGCAAAACTTCAGATTCAATAGAGTCGAGCAAGCGGGCTTTGTGCGAGAACAAGTCTAGTGTCAATGCAAACTTCCATGCACGAAACTCTTCGAAACTCCTCGCTCAGAATACCGTCGTACAATATGTACAACGGAGTACAGATCCCTGCGGAAAAGCATGCATGAAGATGATCATTCGAACAGTTATCGCCGACGCCTCTTCCAAGAGTTCTTATGACTTCCACAACGTTATCTATAGCTATCTATAAACGTCGCTTGGAATTTTCATTAAAATTCTTTTAATCCAATCTCAAAGCCAATTCAAGGTGGCACCGCATTCCTGTTATATCATGCAAAATGTTAGGACTCTGTCGAGAGGACTCTGTCGAACGGAGTCCTTACCTCTCTTTACTGACCTGGGATACCGCGAGACTGTAGGACAAGTGCGGCGAAAGAGCCGCAAGGGCCGCCACCAACAATGACTGAATTTGCTTCCTGAATTGATCTCGGCACTTTGGCGCGATTGGAGGTCATACGGATTTGTGTGGCCCGAGGAACATGAGGGGATCGAAACCGCCAGGGGTTGTGGGTTGGTCGAACAATTACAGGACCTGAGCATAATGCAAAGGCGGTTTTTGGTGTGACGCCACTGGTTGAAAGTGACGGAAACTCGCGATGGTAGAAGGACTTTGGTGAGGAAACAGGCCGGTTGCCGAATTGTAATGGCGCAGTTGTTATTGTGATGTGGAAGTTGCCGACGACGGATGAGATTTTTGCAGCTCGATAAGGAAGCAGTACATTGAGCATTACGCTACGACGTCATGGCCAGAATAGCCATTACTGTATTGGAGAACATCGGTATCGAGTCTGAATTTTCTCGAGTCGAGAGAAAATCAGTACGCTGCTTGCCGTATCAACACTGCTTACACAAATATACTCATGACCTTGTATCTTTGAACTATGTTAATACAAATTGGGTAAACTCGTGTAAACTGGGTTGAACTCGTCCAAGAAGTCGGTCAGCTTGCCGGTCGCCCTTGCGGACCTGGATAGCACGTTGAAATGTCCCCGAATCTAGTTGCATGTGTGCAGCAGGTCACGAGTCATCGGAGGAAGATACTACCACCGTTTTCCCGAAGTTTTCCCTAGAAGGGAGAGCTCCAAGGGGGCCACTATATGTGTTTCTTGTGTTTTTCTCGGAAGCACTATATCGAGGTTGGATACCCGTGAAACGCTACGAACAAATTCTGGCACCCGATATCGCCGGTGATATGGGTTTGGGTGGAAAAGATTCGGTTCGTGGTTTCTTGGGTGGCCGACGTAGTGTATGCGAGGCGATGTGCCCCTCTGCCGACGATTTGTAGAGGCTGAATGAAGGGAAAATGGCAGGAAGGTGATAGGCGTCGGTAGCGAAAACGCTCGCGGGTCGAAAGCATCGAAGAGACCTGATGTTTTATTGTCGAAGCCCATTACGTAGAGCACAGCTTTTAATTCGTAGTTGGTGGCTGCGATATAGAGTGTGTTGCAGGTGTTGGGGTCTTTCGCAAACCTGCGCGTACGATGAATTGCCGCACGCGCTTGACGTACGAGAGAAGAGTACGACAACACCTGGTGTAAGAATAATTTTGCACAGCTCATCGAAAGACATCAGGTCTTGATGCAACAAGGGAAGTGGCACATGCGGATAAACCCCTCTTGTGTGCTGGCCGCAGTTTTTCCTTCAACGACGACGGTGATTGATATGACAATATCATCACAAGCACCGTCAGTGCCGAAAACATAATCTTCACAAGCTTTTCGCGATATGGTATGCAGCTGAGCTGGCAGAACTCTGCTCTCCCAATGCAGAGTCGTACAAGCGATGGTTAGTATCATGAAACAGAAACGCATGCCGAAGTATAGGTTACCCAATCGAGCAGGGCTATAAAAGAAGTTTCCTATCTTCTTTTGCCGCTTGTCGCCAAGGCTTGATTGACAATCAATGATTGGTTCCGTTCAGGGACGGAACCAATCTGATGGGCGAGGGATTGCAATCTTTCCCGGCAATCTTGCAAGGGATTGCAATTACCGTTAGCAATCATCCAACAGATGGCAATCCCACCTTGCAATCGTACATCAGATTGCAATCCGTCTTCCACATGTCCCATCAATTTCACACCACAAAAAGTAAGACCCAATCTCAACGGCAATCACCTTTTTCTTGTCCAACCCACCTCTTCTTAGCTTTAGTTGCAACTCTGTATCTTCTTCTTCTTGGAAAACCATGACTTAAAACAACAATTAAAACTACTACTGCTCTACCTGATCATGACTTCTGGACTGGTACAATGCCTCTCGAACCAAGTCAAGGTTCAAAAGCATTCACACGAAAAAATATTATAGCTCGACAACCAGACACAGAGATTGACAATTCTTATAGTCGCTCTTCGCGATGGTTAGCCCAAGAAATAGGATGACGCACGGGGCGATGATCAAGCCGTTATGCTTTTGGTCTACCATCCGATGTATTCATTTAACTGATCTCCATTATCGATAATGGTTCAGTGTCTAAGATATCACGGTGCCCACCGCAAGTTGTGATGGGTGTCTTGTTGGGAAATTTGATGGGAAGATTGTAAACGGTTCTTCCATCAAATTGCAATCTTCTTAGGAGAGAGCAATCCCTGATTGCCATCATTGGGATTGCAATTAATTGCAATCCAATCGATTGCGTTCCGCCCCTGTTGATTGTCTCTTCTTTAATGCGGAGTCCGCATTGCGGACATCAACCTTCATACGAGAAGTAAAGCATCTAAACAAAGTTGTTCTGAAGTTTTCTCTCTTCAAGAATGCTGACAACTGATGCTGATAGATGTTCTCTAATCAATTTTTGGTGAGTCCGATCTCGTCGTGCAGCTAAACTCGAGAGCTTTTCTCGACGGGATGCGTTTGCCAAGGAACATCTCAGCACTGCATGTGCGGCTTCCTCTATTTGATTGTGAGGATTCTCAACTCTCAAAGGCGAAGAGAACAAGCTTGAACAAGAGAAATCCTGACTTGTATCGGCGTAATTTGAGCGGATTGTGTAATGCTTTTGGAAGTGTTGACTCGTATTCGAGGTAATGGACGCATGTGCTTTGACAGAGGCATGCAATTCTAGTGATAATAAGTCAAGTTGCTAGATTTCAATATTACGAAGGATAGAGTAATACAATGGGGTCGATGAGTATGTCGTAAAACTTCTCCCTTGTTTGCAAATATATATATATATGAAACGCAAACGTAGTGGCCAGTCTCGTGATATGTAATGAGCAAGTCAACGTCGATGAACATCTCTTCCGTTTCGGGGTTTATTGCCGCGTAGACCTTGCACAGTTCTTACAACCTTCAGAACGCAACGGAAGACTGCGGTGATTACGAATCGCTATCTTAGTCTTCGTCACGATCATTCTCTGCAACGTCAACGTAGAAATATTGTCCAACCAGCTTCTGTTCTCTGTCTTTCACGGAATCCAGTTTGTTAATTCTCGGTCGGAAATTGCTGGGGTCTCGTCTGAAAGTGATTTCCAGATTCTTCAGGAATCTGTTCATCCCCGATACCAAAGTTTGTGGAGCGCAAGCAATGCAATCTTTTGCCGGTGTTCCTTCGTAAACAATTACGCGATCAGCTAGATAAGAACTCATGATGAAATCATGCTCTACCACAAAGGCCGTTTTCTTGGCATGTAGAATGAATCTCTTAATCATCTTTGCGGCTATGATTCTTTGCTCAGAATCCAGATATGCGCTAGGCTCATCTATGAGATACACATCCGCAGGTTTCCCAAGCGCAATCACAAGGGCGACACGTTGAAGTTCTCCTCCAGACAGATGCTTCACATATTGGTCTAGAAGTGGATCCATGTTCATAGGTTTTGTCACATCTGTCATGAATTGTGGGTGTAGCCATGCGTCACGAATCTTAGCGTACAAAAGCTGTCGCACGGTCCCATCAAACTTGGGTGAGATTTTCTGAGGTTTGTAGCTTACGTTCATCTCTGGTACTTCGACTGCTTTTCCATCGGGCTCCAGACGACCGGCAAGCATTCGAATGAATGTTGTCTTGCCCGTTCCGTTTTCTCCAAGCATAACAACGATCTCCGAGTCAGTAAATGATCCGGATTCAATATTGAGCTTGAAGGATCCCAATGTCTTGGTCATATCGGGATAACTATACAAGTGATGATGCTCAACCTCTTCCTCATCATCAGCAGTCTCAGCAAGTCGGAATTGCAGAGCAGTGTCCCTGAATCTAAGGTTTTCGGTTGGTACAAAACCAGCCAAGAATATGTTAATGCCCTCTCTAACTGAGAACGGAAGCGTAACAACCCCATACGCCCCAGGTTTGCCATAAAGACAACAGACGAAGTCAGAGAGATAGTCAAGGACAGCGAGATCATGTTCAACAACAATAACATATGTCTTGCTCTTATCTGTCAACAAATCTCGGATGAGCTTGGCGGCTTTAAGTCGTTGGCGTACGTCAAGGTAGGAACTGGGTTCATCAATCATGTAAACTTCAGCTTGCTGCACAGCTACCATACCCAAGGCGAAGCGCTGTAGCTCTCCGCCGCTAAGGACATTGATCTCGCGGTCAAGCAAGTCGCGAAGCTGCAGCTCATCTGCAATTTGATCCATCACATTACGCTCGTCTTTCTTTTTGAGCATATCCATGACGCGGCCCTTAACGGCCTTAGCGATAGCATCTACGTATTGGGGTTTGAAAACAGCCTTAATGTCATCCTCGAGAACCTTCGTGAAATAGTTTTGCAGTTCACTTCCGCGGAAATGACTGAGAATATCAGTCCAGTCTGGCGGTGCATTCCATGCACCAAGATTCGGTTTAAGTTTGCCCGAAAGCACTCGTAGAGCAGTGCTCTTCCCAATCCCATTGGTACCGACTAGACCAAGAACCTGACCTGGCCTCGGAACTGGCAGA
Organism: Gracilaria caudata; assembly: GCA_030374735.1. Taxonomy (NCBI): domain Eukaryota; phylum Rhodophyta; class Florideophyceae; order Gracilariales; family Gracilariaceae; genus Gracilaria; species Gracilaria caudata. The sequence goes on from JASCIV010000091.1 coordinate 37,492, forward strand.
CGATGTAACTTGAACGAGTTAGGTCCGAAACGATGGACTGTTTCCTTTTCAAGTTCTTTGGGCAGGTTGATGATCTGAATGGCGTCGAAAGGGCACTTTTTAACGCAAATACCACAACCTACGCAGAGCACCTCTGATATGACAGAAATCTTACTCTTCGAAGTGACTTCAATACATCCTATCTTACCCATACGCACAACTGGACAGCTCTTCTTACACTCCAGTGAGCATCTCTTCGGTTTACATCGTTCGCCGTTAACAATAGCGATACGCGTGAGTTTCTCAGCCATGGCGAGGATGCAAGTGGATACGCAGAATAGCAAAGGGCTGCGAGAAATCTGAGGCGGGATCGATGCGGCGCGTTTAGGGAGTTAGATGTTCGAAACGGGGTTGGAGTACGAAAGAGATCTCTTAGAAAGAATTCTTAAGTCTGCTCCCACCGCGTACGGCTAGACCTTCTGCGAGACAGCTTTGTCAAACTCTAAACTCTGTCGACGGTTGCCTTAGCAAAAGGAAAGAACGCATGCGAGGTTGTATCTATGGAATATGTTGTCTACCTTCGAGACTACGACGATACCGTCGTGCGGGACTTCACACCTCTGTCCACGGACACCAGCGATGATCGTCAAGAAATATTCAAGCTCGCCACCTTTCCCACGTGGCCTTACGGCCCGAAACATCTCACTGCTGCTCATCGTGTGCATGCGATTCCCAACGCTCTTTTTCCCACCGCGGGTTGAATCTCAACCCGCCTTTGTTAAGCAACTCAGCTGCAGCTCATCGCCATCGCCATCGCTACTAAGTGTCTAGCGATCTTACGCTCGCACTCTTAAAACGAAACCAATCATGGCGGGTGGAATGGGCGTGCGGAAGAATATTCACATTGAAGAATGGGCAAGCTTTCGTGAGAACTGTGAGCACGTCTTCAAGTTCTCCCGAGCCAACTGGGCACGACTCGCCGTTTTTGGATTTGCCGTTCCCATAGGCCTTTACGTTTGGATCACGAAGGAGATGGTAAGCCACATCTGTCGTCCATTTCCAACTACGAATTATCTCTGACCCGTGCTTCGTCTCATGTTTTCTTGTCGCTCTGTAGCTTTGCGAAGGTCATTCAGAAGGACTAGGTCCAGAGCGCTATGGATATCAGCGTAAATATATGGGTTTTCCACCGCAGAAAAGACAGGAATCATAAACTCGGTTTGCGGCTCTATTGTGACTGTCCCCTGTGTTACTGATTCCAGTAACTCTTTTACGCGCCAAATCTACCCTAGCAAGTCAGTACTTCCGCTGTGAGCTGAGCGAGAGGCTTTCATTCCGATCCCTGTCACCAAATCTACGTCATCCAGTAATTTACCAACCTTTCCACCGTCAACCGCAATTTCCTCCCGTTCCTCCAATGTATACCGCTGTTGCAGGACCGACAGAAGCTCAGTGGCGGCTTCAGCCACATTAGCACGGATCGGTCGTAATAGTACACCACGAGATGCCGGCTTTGTGATATAAATCTTCATTCGCTCAACGACCGGCGCCAATTCTTCATTCACGGCTTTTTCAATCTTCTCCCATGTCTCCTTCACCTTCGTGGGATGCGCAAATGATTCCGGGTTTGATTTTAGAATACCAAACGGCGCCAATGGTGGTGTGGGCGGAACTTCGCCTTCTTCAAGTACGCGATGCGCGCTTCGAGTTGCCGGTAGTGCGTTGCATTTCGCAAGAAACAATAGAACAGGGTCGAGAATAAGACGCGTAGTCTTCAGAATGAAAGACTCACACGCACCTCTTACGCGGTGGTCCAATTCTCGTTTTGAGTCGAACACCTTTTCTCGCACAGCCGGTGGAGATGCTAACGATCTAGCAGAAAGCTCTCCACGAATGACTGAGCCCAGTAACGTTCGAAGTTCGAAGAAATCAAGTTCGTGTTCAGTGTAACTCATATCCACATCAAATGGTGATATCTGCTCCCTTGTCATCAACAACTGCCAGATTAGAAATAGTTGAGCATGATCCTCTGCGTTTGGCTTCTCCTGTGCCGTGATACGCGCTGCTGCCGAACCTACGCTTTGCACGCATATCGCGACTGCTTCTTGTGCTACTCCTGCGAATACTTCCCCATCGACGCATCGATATAACATGGATAGCAATCGTAATGTCTTCTCCACCGGTGGATACCAAGTAGCGTATATTCCAACACTACGGATATCGGGAACGAAAGCATCCTTCTCTTTCGATTCGGTCTCTATTGCGCTCTTTGCTATACCGGTGTCCATTGACTTCGGCACGGATGAGGCAATGGAAAGAGTTGACGACGACGCTCTTTTGTTGTATTCCAAAATGATTTCTGGGTAGTTGAGATGATGAGGGCTTGGAACGAATCCTCGAATCTCATCACGCATATACACTTCAGCGCGATAAATGATGCGCTCCTGCGCGTCAGCAATGGCACGAACCGCAGAGGGGGCAAACGCCTTTCCGGCAAACCCACGACGTGGAATTTCGTCGCCCAGAATCTCTGTTTTCAAGACCTCGATGAGGTAGACAAGATTCTCAAGGTCATCCTCTTGTAGTATGAGCGGCCTCAACTCTGTGTAGACGACGTCGCAAACACCACGAAGCGCTGAATGCAAGATCTGCGTCTCGCTTTCCTCTTCGCTGTCAAGCGGAAAGAAATGTTCATATAGCTGACGCTCCAATTGACAAACACGCAAAACGTACGCTGATCCCAGCCTTGCCAGGGCGACCATGTTCTTCACGTCAGCTAGCGATTTGACGTGGGCGGTAACTGATGAGTCAAGCAAACGCTTCCGTTGCTCAAAGAAGCTTTCTTCACAATCTGCATATAACGCCAACGCAATGTTCCGCGTTGAATACATAGAATTCATGTTATTCCCGGTCATACCACTGGATGATGGGTTCGAGTAAGCGTCGGTTGTGGAGGACGGTCTTCTTGTATAGGGAGGAGACAAGCCGAGCTCGACATGTCGCATAGACTGACCTGCCCGAGGGCTGGAAGGGGCCGCCTTTGCCCTAGAATGCAGTTCTGTCATCAATGACTTGATACGAGGAGCAATGGTTCGAAACCGCAAGTATTCCTTAGCCGCGTCAGTAAGATCGGCATGTCTAAATCCAGCCCCATTAAGCCGGCCGTCTCTCAGTTCTTTCGCAACTTGTGTAGTAGTATGACGAAAAACAGCCACCGTGTGGTCTCGGATGGATGTAAAGGCCCGCCTTTGCAACTCGAGAAAACGGACTAGATATCCATCTGCTTCTGCCACTGCCCCTGTAGAGCTAGACGCATAAGCCACACACTCATCCAAGCGATGAAGCAGTTTGACAAAATCAGAATCTGTAGGCTTGATGGAGTTCTTTCCTCCACCAAATTTCGCAGTCAGAGTCTCTAGTTCCTCAAAATAAGTGAGTCGCTTTCGGAGTGCATCCGCTAGCTCACCCAAAGTCTTCCTCTCAGACACCATAGCTTCGCAATCTGTTTTGAATTGGAGAACCACGTCCGATACACTCTGACGACCGTCTTCAATCTTAATGAGAGCTGCCAAAGCGTTCTCCACAGTTTCTATGAGTTTCAGGCAGGACTTCCGATCTTCTTTAAGACCATCTACCAATGATCGATACTTATGCTCATTGGCTTCTTCCAGTCTTCGCTCCATTTCATCATGCCAAATATGAAACTCTTCCGCAGTGCTGACTTCGGCTAAACCCTTCAAACCATCTTCTCCTTTGTACGTGAACATGACGTTATCGCTATCCTTCTGTTTTGAATCAATAGAGTGGTCAGTGATTGTAACCGGAACCTTTGCAACCGGGTAAAAATTGGAACATTGAGATTCAACCAGAGCACAGAGTTGTAGTTGGTCTTGAGTCAAGGGAGCATTGCTTTCCCATAAACGAAGGAATTCACCATGGCTCTTCGCTCGAGAAGAAGCTTCGCTTGTTGTAGAAGCCATGGACTACGTGATGTGTGTTCCTAGAGCGAAGAAGGGCGTTGACTGTGGCCGAAGTTTGCAACTCGAAGAACCACCCAGAATCTAAGACGGATGATCCGTTCCAATTCAATGCAACCTCAAAATGTCCATTCCAGTGCCGTTGTCTTGGGTCTGTTGCGACTCGTGAACGTCTCACTCTGTTCTTACATGATGTATACATTCCTCAGCTCGTTGACTGCCGACGATGCATTATCACGATGTGCGCTGCACTGGACCTGTAATTCATATCTCTTCTTGTTCCAATACTTGTGTGAAGGGGTCAAAAAACACTTCAACAAAGTGCACAATGCATGTCATGCAATAGTACAAACAAAGGTCAGAGCCGACCTTTAACCCTTTCGAACCGGGAAGCTTATGTCTAGCACAATAGACATAAGCTAGCAATGCGATTGGTAACCTACCAACGGATCGCAAAAAGCAATGGTTCTCGGTGTGCCATGTGTTTTTTTGCTTATGTCTAGCACAGTAGACCCGATGAAGATCTACTTGGCGCTCCTTGCTGCCACTCTCTGTAACGGATTCAGTACCGTCAAGTCGTCCATGTTCGCAGTCGATCGCGCCTTGACCTGCTCTCGCATGGCGCGATAACTGCGTTGTACTTTGTTATCTTCTTCCGTCTTCACCCCCTCTTTTTGGAGCAGTGTTGTGCTTATTGGCCGCACTCAACGCGTACAATTCTGCTGTACAGCAGAGCATTTTGGGCTCTTACCCGCTCTGTGTTTCCTACTCTACCGAAACTAAAAGATCTTCAGAGAGCGATACGATAGTGATCAATAATGCTTCGTTTTGTCATTGCTCTTGTGCTCTCAATTGCCAATGAAGCTTTGCCTGCGCTCACCGGACGCCATCTACCTTTATGAGCTTGTCGATCTACCGCGACTCTATGCGTGCAGTTGTGCCGTACGGTGCAGCAGAGCACCATGAGCACATGCTCGCCCTGTGTCTCCTACTTTGCCGAAATTTAAATATTAAATAAAGATCTTCACAGGACGATATGATAATGCAAAATGAAACACTTTCGGTGAACCTTCGCCATTGTCGAAACGTTTGCTCTTACACAACAGCTCCGTTACCAGAAAGACGTTCTCTTTGCAAGTGTCGCAGAACGCCACACAGGGAGAGTTTGTGAAAGAAGGGAAAACAAACGCAGTCCTCATAATAGAATCATCTTAAGATCTTATGTCCAAAATGCTAGACATACCTTCCCCGGTTCTGTAGAGTAAACAGATATCTAGCTTATATATGAACTACACCTCCGAAAGAAAAAGTGGCAGGCTGATATTGTTCGTGCAAGGACTATGACAGGCTGGTAGAAGGTCCTCTTTCTCGATAAAGCAAGTTGATAATCAAGAGTTCTATGTTATCGAATCTTTACATGAACTATTGCTCCTTGAGTCTGACCGCTTTCTATTCAGATGACACTATCATTTCTTCTCTTGGAGAGAAAGCAAATGCAGAAATTCAGCGAGCTAAACAAAAAAAGGCGAGATATGGCCGACAAACATGCCCCTCAGGATTTACTTCTTCAGGATCAGTTTGTAAAACCCTTTGGCCAGCAAATGGGTTTCAGCGTCATCTGCTGCACCGGCCGTGCCGAGAATGGCGTCACTACCACGACCACTAGCAAGCCCACCGACAACTGCTCCTAGCGCACTATCAATATGGCGTGCTGCACTTCTATACACTTTGTCTCTCCATCTTTCAAGATAAGCCTTATCCCTTTCAAACGAGTCCTTGTCAATCTGTACGCCATTATTGGGCTTCAGATCGAAAGTGGGAGCTTCGTTGACGAATGCAGCAAGCCTTCTACGGTGATCCTTAAGAATGTAATTATCCCTTCCAATGGCTTCGTGATCAAGACACATAAACCCAACGTGACCCGCTTTGCCTCCACCATTGATCATTGCCATCATCCTCGCTTGATTTTCTTGCCTCTTCAGAGCTTGCAAAACTTCTTCTTCAAGCTTGTTCACAATGACCGAAAACCGATTGCCCGTGTCTATTCCAACCTTGTGAACTTCATTCAGTACTGTTTTAATTGTTTTCAAATCTCCCGGGCGTAGTCGACCTGCCTCGAGCTGTATGACGAAAATGAGCTTGAATTGTCCTCCTCCTTGAAACGCTTTTGAAATCTCACCAGCAGCCTTTTCTCGCGATTCGATATCGTTCAGACCTGGGGTCTCCGAGTATACCAGTCCATTTAGTTCTTCATTTTGTAATACCTCAGTCGTGCTTCTAAAGCATAGTGCACATGATCGAAAACGCGGTTGTCCAATAATAATGGCATTCAAGATGGCTGATTTGCCGACGCTCGAATTTCCGACAATCACAACCCGCATCTTTGATTACAACAAAATTGCAACTCAAATAATGTCAAACAGTATTCAGTTAGCAAGCCCCAATAGGCCCGCCTAAATAGGCTTGGGTAATTAAACGCAAGCTTCTGGGAAGGTGATCCGCCTGGGGTCAAGGAGGCCGTAACGACAGACTTAAAGAATGAAATGTCAGTCGGTATCTGCAGTTTGTGGTGTGGTGGTTCAGTAGATAAGGTACAGAAGTGTCAGCGAACTGGCGCAAAAGTACGGCAGTCGAACGGCATGATGGTTGTGCGTGAGACAAGCAGGATCGATCGCGGACTCTTGTCCGCTCATAGACGTCGGCAACACCTCGTCGCATGGGTTTTCACTTAATTAGCGACAAAGTTCCGCAAAACGCGTTGCTCTACACCAACAAGCCACCAGGTATCCGGATTCCAAACACTGGGAACGAGAACACAATGAAGAATTAGACTACCTCGATGGTCAGAACATAATCAAATGGGTACCAAACTCAGCAGTACCAAAATCAGCGCGACCCCTCCCTATGTGCATGACTTATGCGTACAACAGAGATACTTCCAACTGCGTAATAGGGAGACGTGCCAGATGTGTACTGCGCGGCGACAAAATGATTCCTCATGTACACTTTGACCCACTGAAGACAACAACGTACACCGCTGATCGCGCGAGTAGCCGCCTTGTTCTCGCCATTGCTGCCACCTTTGGTCTACACTTGGAACACCTGGACATAAAATCGGCTTTTCTTGAAGAAGCATTTGAATTTGACAACAGCGTATATGTGAAGCAACTTCCACGGTTTGATGGCGAAATGAAACACCCCCATCGTTATGGAATCCTACGCGGAAATCTATACGGAGGTAAATCGGCAGGTCATACTTATCTTACCAAGAACACACAGTATCTCAAATCTATAAAGTACCAACAATCCCATGCCGACCCCTGCCTCTTTTCCAAGCGCGAAAACAACAAACTCACTCTCATCTCAGTAACAATTGATGACTTCCTAGTTGCGTCAACAAACAATGACGAAATTGATGCGCTGTATCAATCGTTATGTACGAAATACAAAGTTGTGAAACGCCTTGGCTTCCCAACAAACTACCTTGGATGGAAAATTAAGCAAAGAGCTAACGGTGATATCCATGTATCTCAGTCCCATGCAGTCGCTACTTTGCTTGCACGCATGAAGCTTCAGAACTGTAATCCAAAACAAACACCCTTTCCCGATGGTATTCAGTTGCACAAAACCACTAGGGGTGACAAACCATTCCCGCACCCACTGCAACTTTATCAATCTCTCCTAGGTGAACTCAGGTACATCGCAGATACAACTCGCCCTGATATATTTTATATCACCAACAAACTGGCAGCAGCCCTATCAAACCCCTGCGCCAGACACTGGGCGGGTCTTAAGAGCGTATTACGTTACCTCAAGGGCACCATTAACCATGGTCTGCTGATGACTCACAAATTCCCAGCTACAGCGCTGTACAGAGCCTCTCAACTTCTAACGGTCTACTCAGACGCTGACCATGCTGGTGATACTCACGACAGAAAGTCGACTTCTGGCTCAATATACTGCTTCAGTGGCATACCGATATCTTGGTACTCGAAAAAGCAAACTATAACTGCACTCTCTACTTGCGAGGCGGAGTACATATCCGCCTCAGCTGCCTGCCAACGACTGCTTTGGCTTCGTCGCCTTTTGCAAGATATATCCATAACAGTCAACAAACCCACCAAGCTTATGGTTGACAACACGTCCGCTATTGATATCGCAAACAACACTGCTCCTACGAAGAAACGCAAATACATAGACCTTAGGAAGCATTATCTGCATGACCACATCCTACAGAAGCATATTGTCATCAAGTATATTCCGTCGGTCTCCAATCTCTCCGACATCATGTCCAAGAGTGTGAAACGCATCCTCTTTCAAAAGATGGTCTCAGAATTACAAATCACCGACATTCACGCTCACCCCGTCTCTGGCGGAGTGTGACAACCTTTACAAACCACAAGAGACAGGGTGAACCTGAATTGAACTGTGACAACCTTTACAAGGGCACATGTACACCTGCCGCATAGCGACGACGTACTTAGCACAAGACAGACCGAGCAAAGCTCCGAGTGAGGAGCGAGTATGCCAAGAGCATCACAGTTTGGTATGGTTCATGTGAGTTGGGTGCTGGGTCCGTGTATCAACCACCCCGGGCCCATACAAACCCCAATGCATAAGAAGAAGACATAGGTAATAGGAAAAAAATAGTATTACACCAAGTATCATCCGAAACCATTTCCATAGAAAGCAAAAGGTGGTCCAACAGCTAATTAGGCGACGTCTGGCTACTCTGGTTGACTCAACGTTTTCGGCATATATGGGCTGAGGTATCGTGCGGATCTCCAAAAGCCACTCGTCCTCTCTTTCTTGCGCGTTATTCGGTTCCAGTTCGGTCTGTGCCGTGGGCGAATCGTACTCTAGCTCTGTTCTGGGTGGATAGAGCGGAACCACGCTGGATGAAACATCATTAATTTGTTGTCGTCCATGTTGATCGTCCCTCATTAACTCAGGTCTTTCTTCTCCAAACCAATCCAGAATACTCTCTGTAATCAGTTGAATAAAAGATTCCCTCTTAGAGGCCATTTCAGGGTTCTCGGAGTTTGTCACGCCTACTTCATTGCGGATGCTCCAGAGAGTGGCTGAGATATGCAATGCATGCATTATCTCCTCTAGCGATGTCACTCCATCTATTGCACGCTTGAAAAGACCATGACGAGAGAAAAGGTCGTTGTATGTAGTAAAAATATTCGGGTCGCGGCAGTCGCGTACAGTAAGACGGTAAAAGACAGAGATGAGCACAGGCGGAGTCTCCTCAGCGTCTTTGGCGCATTCAAAACGTCGGATGAAAGTCAGAAGCTCACGTACAGGCCACTCCTTGGCCACAAATTCGGGGCTCATGATGAATATACCCACAGGGGTGGTTTCCATAGCGTGGATCATGACCTCTGGGCAGTTGTCGCCGAGACGAAAGGACTCGTCGTCAAGAAAAACAGAGAGACCGCGTTGAGTAAGACGTCTATGCAGTGGCCGAGCTATCGGTTTCTTGTCTTCTCCCGCATGGCTAAGAAAGATGTGATAAGGTGGTTCCTGAGCAGAAGATGCGTTGAATGGCATGAACCAATGATGGATATCTGGTGTTGGCAATAGAAACAATGCGAAACTTGAGGGGAAGAAGGCGTTGCGAAACAACTGGTGTAGAAGGACGAAAAGGGATAAAATATTCTCATCGAGGAAGGATAGGTTTTGACACGGCAAGGGTGAATTTCGGGGCTTTCTGTCGAGCGAAGTATGTTTGCAACGGCTTCGACGCACAATCGTCTTTTATGATGGGTGAGAGCTGGAGGAAGGGCTGACGCGTTTTCATCGAAGGCCCATCTCAACGGGGGAGTGCGCAATAGAGAAATTACGCAGTACGAAATTCGTAGCACTTTTCGTGGTAGCCGCTCACAAAAAGTACACATGAATTTCGTATGTTTTTGAATTTACGCAATACGAAGTTCGTAACCTGTACACGTCATCAACGTAAGGAGGCGTGTGTGCAGACAACTTAGGTGGAACTTCTCGGACAAGTTGTTCAAGAGGAACAACAAGTTCCAAAGAGCACTTCCACCTTCAGCTGCAATGCGAATTTCGGATTATTCCCTCTCCTCCTGCCGCAAACGACGGATAAAATGGAGAAGGCAGTACTGGTGGGCGCTCCTGCTTGATTTGCCAGACAAAATGGCAGTGATTTCCAAACAAAAGAGCAGAAAAAAGGACACGGAAATCATTTCTCTTATGCGCCGCTACCAAGCCATTCGAAGCACACATTTCAACCTCAACATCTTCTTGATGAAGAGTATCTTACAAACTTTCGCTTCAAGAAAAGTGACCTTCATTTTCTTACAACCCTTCTTTGCTGGAGTGATTCAACTGCTCGGAACCGATTACGATGTGATAACTTTACTGCTTTTTGCATAATATGTCTTCGCTTAACAACTACTGTTCAATGGTATGATGTTGAACTTCTTTTCGGAATGCGTGCACCACACCTAAGTGAGATTTTCTAGGAGACTTGTGAGATGTTTGTCGCCGACTATAGGTATTTGTTGAACATTAGAAATGGTTTCATGCAAGAAAGAGCCTCACTTTACGCAACTGCAATTCCTAACCTAGGTGCTTCTTACGATCATTGCGTAGGCTTTATCGACTGTACCAAAGTCAGGATGCAGCGACCTGGGGGTCCTGACTGCTTCCAGTCCGCTTGCTATTCCGGTCATAAGCGAGTGCATTGCCTGGTTTACATGAGCATCAGCACACCAGATGGGCTGATGTTCGCACTTCACGGCCCTCGAATGGGCAGACGTCATGATCTCACTCTTTTGCGCGAGAGTGGTTGGGAGCAATTGTTAGAGGCCTCTCTCTTCGTTGGGAATGAACAGTACTACGTGTATGGGGACGCGCACTTTTTGCTTCGACCCTGGATGTTGCGTCCTTTTTACTTTGAGTTTGCCAGTGCACTGGAACGATCAATCAACAGAGACATGAGCGCAGTTCGTGTAAGTGTAGAACACAACTATGAGGACCTAAAGCAGTATTGGACAAGTAATGATTTTGCTCGAAATCTGAAAGTGCGACAAGCACCAATCGCTCTGATGTACAAGGCATCTGCCATCCTCTTCAACTTCCACGCTTGCGTTTACAAAAGTGGGCAGACAATACAGTCTTTTGCGGTGACACCGTCTTCCATTCAGCAGTACTTGAGCTACAGTTGACAATATAACACATTTTCTAGTTGATATGTATGAACCACTTGATCGTCCAGAGAAAATATTTGACTGCTGGAGTTGCGAAGCGATCTACTTGCTACACGTGCCAATGCTTTGTACTTAGACCTCCGAGCATCGGCTTTGGTTTTATCCTTTCATTCCGACGCAATGGTTACATGGTATGACGCTAAGAAGTTTGCTCATGCGTACAGGGGAAACGTCTTGTTCACGACATCGATATCCAGCACCTTCATGTTCCAATCTCAAAAGCCACTGTACCTATGATCAACCGAAACGCTCCGCCAGTCCCGACATGGCGAATAGGCACGCAGGGATTTCCGCCTGCATTGACCCCTGTCGTCAACGTACCTCCAAATATGCCTACTACGACAAAGCAGGATCCTCAACACAATTCATGTCTGTCGTCACAGCAAAGGCCGAATGGTGCGGGTCAGCACGCGCAGTCACGATCAAGAACTCAGGCGCAAGTGATTGTTGGCCACTTCTGCCGACATGCAATCAAGACGCTCAAGAAGATCATGGAAGGGCTACCATATGCGGCTGAAGGAGAGGCCTGGCTTCGTCATCATATAAAGGCTGTCTGGTCCCAGTGGGTGAAAGGGATGATAACTCGTCCGCAGCTGCTTCAATCTGTATGTAACGTCGTGAAGGAAAGCGCTCCTGCTGCGTAAGACGTGGGCGTCGTTGACGAATTCAAAGCATGGTAGACGCATGAAGACAAACTACAGAAACAACCAAGCCGTCAAACTCAACAACAGCAGAACAATCGAAACAAGTTCGACACCCACAAGCTGCCGGGCAGAGTGTTAATCGTGCCAATAATCTCCCTCTTCACTCCGGAAACCAAGCAGTGCGATCGAACATGGCACCTCAGACTCTACCGGCAGCAAGGACACACATAAAGGTTGAACAACGGAGATCAAATGTACCCCGAACTGCAGGGCAGACAACCGTCATGAAACCAGAGCCTATGCGAGTAATATCGGCAAGAACCCCAACGTCCTAGACCGTAATGGGGGGGTCAGGAGAAAACGTTCGTGGACGGCAACTGGCTGGCAGTACTATGACCAGGCCTCAAGCCGTTCCAGATCACGCAAGTTCTGTAAATGCTCCCAACTTCATGATGCATTCTACAATCCCGCCACAACAGCGCACAGTTAACCGCATCCAAAGTTTCAGACGGAAGACCA
>JASCIV010000700.1:0-13969 GCA_030374735.1 Gracilaria caudata
TCCCACCGCGGCAACCTCGTGCTGACTGATCAGCGTCTTCGTTGTCTCTGCCCCGCGCTTGTGCATTGCCACCGTCCAGTCGCCGCCGTCCAGTCGCCACCGTCCAGTCGCCACTGTCCAGTCGCCACCGTCAGTCGCCACCGTCCAGTCGCCACCGTCATAATATGCTGTACCGCACGAAGAGCGGTGTTTCGTGTGCCACTTCGTGCGTTGAAGCCTTCGAAGATATGCCTTGCGACTGTCACTGACCAGGGGAAGCCAAGGTGATAATCATCATCGTCTTGAAGATCATCTGGCGCGCATTATGCGCTCGGCAAAGTTCACCTGCAACCTCGTCTGTGACTGTCACGGACACGGTCCTCTTGCCTTCGTATTTCGTTCCCTCCGAACAGCGAAATGCTCTGCACCTCCTGCGGCTGGGACAATGTGGGTGAGCGAGTTATCGGGGTCTCTAGGGAGGGGGGCTTCTATCGCCGCTATGCTTTTGTCACAGTCCAGGAAGAGGAAACACGCCGATCGTTCTGCAGGGAGTGGAAGGAGGCCTAGAAAATTTCTGAAGTCGGCGTCATTGAGGCCGGTATCTGGTACGGCAGACCCAACCGAGAAACGAGATCTAGTTGGGAAACGTCCATGTTATGACCCTCCTGTCAATAGAGACGCTCGGGTTGGTTTGATGACGGGGACGGGTGCAGATTTTCCTGTAACGCGAAGAGCTGATGATAAGCTTTTTTGAAAGATCAAAAGTTCGAATTCATATTTTAAACAGTACTCTCTTCTGTTTCAATGCCAGTGCATCCAACGCAGTCCGTAAGGAACCCCCCGAAAATTTAGACTTTTGGAAAATGTCGCATTTTGAACGATTTGATTGCCTGCCAATATCTTGAAACTAAACGTTTTGGAGCTTAGGACGCATGCAGAAAATGCAACCATACTTCCAAAACATGAAAGATTGAACTACTTACTCGAACAAAGTATAGCTCGCCGAATGAAACTCTGGCTCTTGATTCTAGTTTTAAAGTTGTAGAATGCGTGTAAATAGGCTTGCGTTAGTATCAAGCAACGCGGTGAAGCTGACGCACAACATTTCAGAGCTAGTACAAAAGTAGAGAATATGCGACTGAATTCGCTGAAGAAAAAAGTAATTCATGCTTTGGATTAACCAAATTTCAAATATATTGAGGGCCTTCCTAGTTCAAAGCGTTGCCGAAAAAAACTCTGAACTCTGTGACAGACGGAACTTCTTCAACGGCAGTTTTACACTCATCTTTATTGTTGTTTTATTGATGGGAGAAAACGGACGCAGCGTTCTGGTAAAACTTGAGAAGTTAGCCGTGTCGAAGGGAAGAAGAGTAGCCTCAACGCTTCAGAAAATCAATGTACTGAAGAACCACGCAAACCACCTAGCCAAAAAAAGGCCAATTTTCCAAATTTCTTCGTTCCTAACGGACTGAACGAATTATTGCAGTAGCTGTCTCCCAACATGAGACCAAAAATGTACCTAAACAAGTTCTCCATTATTAGTGAACGTCAACAAGCAAATAGATGGGCCATTTGTGAAAAATTGCACCAAGTACCACTGGCTCTAAAACACCACAAGCTAAATGCAAGTACAGTCCCCGAAATAGCCTTGGATCCAAAAACAGTCTTCAATCTTACCCCGAAAGCGCTGAGAGCTGCACTTTCAATCTCGTGCACAACGACGGGTACCAACAAGAAAGAAGTCGACGAGCAACAAGGCCACAAAATGAGTGTCGGGTGTCTTTGTAAATATAAAAAACTTACAATGAAACTTACATAAAGCCACGAATTTTATAAAGTTCAAAACCGTTTTTTATACATTGTAGCAAGCACAAAAGCGCGCCATAATTCAAACTTAGCGTATGTATTTAGAAGAACAGTGGCGTTCCAAAGCCATTTTTTCCAACATTCCAACCCCACAGTATGCCTCGTGGACGACTTCTGACAGACCAGAAAAAGAAAGTCATCCTTGCCCATCATAAGCATCGTCTGTCACAGCGAGCGATCGCTGAAGAAATTGGACGAAGCCGAGGATGTGTACAAAAGTTCCTGAACAGGCCGAATCCTCTACGGCAACCGAAATTCAAACCACGCAACGTCAAACTTTCTCCGACTACGATTGGAGCCATTGTTAGGCAGGCCTCCAAGACCAGATGCAGCGCAAATGACTTACAAAAACAGTACAACCTCCCAATCTCTGTTCGTAGGATTCAACAGATATTGTCCGATACATCACATTTGCGCTATTAGCGCATGCCTCGTGGACCATACATGACGAAGGTACACAAGGTGAACAGGGTGAATTGGGCACGCAGTAAGCTGGAATTTGGCGCCATCAAATGGAAGCCAGTCATCTTAAGTGACGACAAGAAGTTCAACCTAGATGGACGATATCGTCTTGCGTGTTACTGGCACGATTTACGAAAGACACCTGAGCTGTTTTCAAAGAGGCAGCCAGGAGGTGGTTCTATCATGGTATGGGCGGCTATTTCTTACTGGGGTATTAGTGATTTGGATCGCGTTCATGGCAATCAAGACTCTGTGAAGTATTGTGAAACTTTGGAACGCACTCTTTTGTCGTTTGCTGCCGATGTGTTTGGGAAAAGGTGGACTTTAATGCACGATGGATATTCTATTCATCGGTCTAACTACACTAAAACGTGGCTTGGGGAGCGAAATATCGACATTTTAGACTGGCCAGCGAAGTCTCCAGACCTCAATCCTATAGATAATATCTGTGGTAAACTGGCTCGGAGCGTTTATGGCGTTGGTATTCAGTTTGAGACTACCGTTGACTTGGCCAAAAGGGTAGTGGATTGTTGGTACAAAATTAGCGATGATTACATCAAAAGTTTGTACCATTCTATGCCTCGTCGCTTGGTTGCTGTGATTGAGGGCAAAGGTGCCAGTACGGACTCCTAGTTATCGAGTTAACTCGTTTTCTGTATCATGGTCTTTATAATAATTCGCTGTTCTATATAAACTTCATGCTAGTTATTGAAGAGTAAAAGTGAACGCCAAGTTTGTTGTTGTGGTCTACTTGCTCTGAGAAGTGTCTACTGGTGTTCTGCACGGGCTTGGAAGCAGCGTGGTAACGTTGGATTGCCCGTCAGTGATACAGGAGGCATGCGGTTTTTGGATCTATTCTGATTTCGAGGACTGTACTGCCCGATAATATGAACACATACGCAATGTATTCAAACCAGAAAGGAGAGTGTGAGTGGTGTTTTTGGGGCGTGTAAACAACGTCTGAAGAAAGTAAAGGAGCTCCAACCAGAGCCGATGCGTTTCAAAAGAAAGTGTGGATGGTGTTCGTTAGAAGTGTAAACAGCGTCTAAAGAAAGTGAAGTATCTCACACCAGAGCCGACACGCTTGAAAAGAGGGTGTGGGTGATATTTCTGGGGTGTGTAAACAGCGTGTGCAGAAAGTGATGGAGCTCCAACCAGAGCCGATGCGCTTCAGAAGAGAGTATGGATGGTGTTCGTTAGGTGTTTAAACAGCGTCCGGAGAGAGTGAATGTGCGCGTGGAAGTGGGTGGTGGTGTGCGAAGCAGAGTGTGGGTGGTGTTCCTGGGCGGTTTAGACAGCGTCTGAAGCAAGTGAAGGTGCTCCAACCAGAGCCGACTCGCTTAGAAAGAGAGTGTAATTGGTGTTCGTTGGGTGTGTATAGAGCGTCTGGAGAGATTGAATGTGCGCGTGGGAGTGCGTGGGGGTTTGAGCAGCAGAGTGTGGGTGGTATTTCTTAGGTTTGTGAATAGCCTCTGCAGAAAGTGAAGGAGCTCCAACCAGAGAAGATGCGTATCGAAAGAGAGTGTGCATGGTGTTTGTTAGGTGTGTAAACAGCGTCTGGAGACAGTGAATGTGCGACTGGGAGTGGGTCTTGGTGTGAGAGGCGTAGCAGTTGACGAGGATACTGCGGTGGTGGTGTGAGAAGCATACTGTTCGTGGTGTTTTCTGGGGTGTGTAAAGAGCGTCTGACGAAAGTGAAGGTGCTCCAACCAGAGCCGATGCCCTTCAAAAACGAGTGTGGGTGGTATTTCTGGGGTGTGAAAACAGCCTTTGCAGAAAGTGAAGGAGCTCCAACCAGAGCCGATACGCTTAGAAAGAGAGTGTGGATGGTGTTCGTCAGGTGTTTATACAGCCTGTGGAGAGATTGAATGTGCGCGTGGGAGTGCGTGGTGGTGTGAGAAGCAGAGTGTAGGTGGTATTTCTTAGGTGGGTAAACAGCCTCTGCAGAAAGTGAACGAGCTCCAACCAGAGCCAATGCGTTTCAAAAGAAAGTGTGGATGGTGTTCTTTAGGAGTTTAAACAGCGTCTGGAGAGAGTGAATGTGGGCGTGGGAGTGCGTGGTGGTGTGAGAAGCAGAGTGTGAGTGGTCTTCCTGGGGGGTGTAAACAGCGTCTGAAGAAAGTGGAGGATCTCACAACAGAGCTGACACGCTTGAAAACAGAAAGTGGGTGGTGTTTCTGCGGGGTGTACACAGCGTCTGAAGAAAGTGAAGTTTCTCCAACCAGAACTGATACGCTTCAAAAGAGAGTGTGGGTGGTATTTGTTGGGTGTGTAAACAGGGTGCTCAGAAGGAGAAGGAGCTCCAACCAGAGCCGATGCGCTTCAACAGAGAGTGTATATGGTGTTGATTAGGTGTATATACAGCGTTTGGAGAGAGTGAATGTGCGAGTGGGAGTGGGTGGTGGTGTGAGAAGCAGAGTGTGGGTGGTGTTTCTGAGGGGGTGTAAACAGAGTCTGAAGAAAGTGAAGGTGCTCCAACCAGAGCCGATGCGCTTGCAAAGAGAGTGTTCGTGGTGTTCTTTAAGTGTGTAAACAGCCTCTGGAGAGAGTGAATGTGCGCGTGGGAGTGCGTGGTGGTGTGAGAAGCAGAGTATGAGTGATGTTTCTGGGGGGTGTAAACAGAGTCTGAAGAAAGTGAAAGTGCTCCAACCAGAACCGATGCGCTTGAAAAGAGAGTGTGGGTGGTCTTCGTTGGTTGCGTTAACAGCGTCTGGAGAGAGGGAATGTGCGACTGGGAGTGGGTCTTTGTGTGAAAGACGTAGCAGTTGACGAGGATACTGCGGTGGTGGCGTGAGAAGCAGAGTGTGGGTGGTGTTTCTGGGGTGTGTAAACAGCGTCTGAAGAAATTGAAGGTGCTTCAACCAGAGCCGATACGCTTCGAAAAGAGAGTGGGTTGTTTTTCTGGGGTGGGTAAACAGCGTGTGCAGAAAGTGAAGAAGCTCCAACGAGAGCCGATGCGCTTAGAAAGAGAGTTTGGATGGTGTTCGTTGGGTGTGTAAACGGCGTCTGGAAAACTAATTGTGTTTGGGCTTTGGTATTTCACAGTCAGGTAGAGGGGAGTCAGATCTCCTACGATCGCTCCAGCTCGCTCCCTGCGGACTTGCGCTCGCCGCTCCGCCAAGCTCTTTTTTCGGATCGCAAGGGTGCTCACGTAGTCCTCTAGTGTTGCGGTTTGCAGCCGAAGACACGGGAGACCTGGTTTCCGTACAAACATGTGCGAACGTTGGTGAGGATTACCGCCCTCATGAACTGGCTTCCAACGGGAGCCTGAAACACCCACAGCTTGCGAGGAACATCCACTGCGTTCCAATAAAGTTTCACTTCTTTGAACATCCACTCTACTGTTACGCGCGCTCCACTCATGACGGTGTTAAATGCCTTCTGGTTAGCATTAAGGCTCGAACCTTGGAACGGAATCTCCAAGTAGTCCCTGCCGTTGTACCCACTGTCCCCATAGATGCAATACTGCGTCCCAGAAACCATGGGCGAATCTTCAAGAATTTTCTCCATCCCTGAACGACAGAACAGCGTCCAGTCATGCCTGCGTCTTTCAACCGGACCGTACAAGTGCATAACAATTCCATCCGGAGTGGTTACGGCTTGAAATTTGAGGCAGAGCAATTCTTTTGTGGCCGTTTTATACTACATTCTGGAGGCCATTGTCGCTAGGGCGAGCGATCTCTATATTGGTGCCATCAATAAACCCAACACAGTTTCCTAAAGCATTGGTTTTGTCGTCTATCTCAGCTGGAAAGACTTCTGCTCTCTGATCTACGTAATTAGTTCGTAAAGAAGAACATAGTAAGTGTTGCCAACGATCAAGAAAATAGTCCTGGGTCTCCAAGTAGATCTCACTGAGTTGCGGACTGTGCTTTCTGAAAAGAGTTTCCTTGTCACTCCAACGGAAGGGAGTAGCCAAACGAGCCAGAAATACACAAGTACTTAGTAGCGGCGTACTGTGGTGCTGTCAGTTGCAGATGACAGTCACAAGGAGTTCGAACCCCAGCTCTGCCTTGCTCCCTCCCGTTCACCATACGTACACTGATACCTGTTGCGAGCGGTAGAGCACGGGCTGGTATGACCACTTAAGAACTCGGTTATCTTCAGTAAATCTGCCTTAAGAAATCGGAAAAGGGACAAACACTGTGCGTCACTAAGGTTCTGAAACACCATTTCAAAATGTTTTCTGAGATAGAAGAGATCTATGCAGCGAATACTGGTGTTGGCTGTGAGCGTGATGTCTGTAGTTTCTGTGAGAGATCGTGAGAAATACGTGTGCTCCGGTATGCAAAACGTGATAGCAGTAGACTCTGCGGAAGATATGACGCCAGCTATATAGTCGTCGACGCAGATGTAGATGAGTATGCTTCTTCTGCGTTGCAGAAGACTTCATAACTACAGCGAGGTATCCACGTACTCACGTAATGTTGGCGTAAACTCTTGTGCCGATGAAGTGAGAAATTATATGTCGGTACTGCGTCCAAATTTCAATTTCTCAAAATTTAATGAAGGATTGCAGAATTCTGCTCCTGCGTAAGATCTCTAATAAACTTCATCTTAGACCCACCATCAAATCTTCGCGCCAGTATTTTAACACCTCAATCTCCGATCGCCATCGCCCTTGCCGCACGCTTTCTCTGTCGCTCCGCCAGTGCGATTCCGCAAGCAGGCATCTCTCCCCTTGTGAGCTCAAGGCGTCCTTGTCCGGAAAACAATCACAACCACCTCGTCCGCAAAGTGCACGCACCGCGTCGGCCGCTCTACTCGCCGCTCATCGCCCTTGTGGTCACCCTCGCTTCTGCACAATCGCAGCTACATTCGCTGCTCCGCGCGTGTCCGCATGGACGCCTGATCGCGATGTAGCGTCAATGCTCGCTTTTCAGGGGCACCGCTCACAGCATCGAAACTGGTACTGCTTCTGGACGAGCGGATCCTCGCGTGACGCGCCTCGTGATGGGAGTAATGCCGCAGCGAACTCGCGGAGATGTGGCTGCCCATCACGCTGGTCGGACTCGGCGGACGGGCCGAGCGTCTTCCGGACGGAGCTTTGACGACGCACACTGACAGAATCGACGCTCCGTAGCGAATAATTACCGCGCGCGCAACGTCTGTGACTTAGAAGGTTGGAGCGCGTCAGGACGCGGACGCTGTTGCTACGTCGGCTGCCTGCGCCACGGCAGCCTTGAAGACGGTTGGCGCACACCCTCTCGTCCATTTTCTTGATGAAGAACAGACTGTCATGCACAACGGTTTTGAACAGCATGTTGAGCTGCTCAAACAGCAGGGAGGTCACTATGATAAAGGCTCTACTTCTTTCGCAAAGCCGCAACGTACAAGTATGTGTTTCGCGGTAGAAACGCGCCACAGAAAGGCGTCGTAGACCGCACAAGAGGGAAAGAGGAGTGCTTATATATCCTTTGCATTGCCCCGCATGGGGAAACGGAGCCCAGCCCACCTGGGCAGAAGCGAACAACACGGCGCGGAAGGGAGCGGCTCTTGATGGCAAGAATGGCGTCCTTCCGATGCAGAAATGTCGAAAACCAGCCTCATCTGCTTTCAGAGGGGCTCATTAAGTTCAACAGCAATTGGCGGCGACGTGCATGTACACCCAGCGTGACGCGAGGTGACACGCAGTGCGGGTATCTCTGCGTACACTGTGCGTTGTGCTACGAGATGCGGCTCTGCGTTCAAGAGCGATTGAGAGAGAAGAGGAAGCATACGGCTGCTGTTAGCGCAAAGCGAGAATGGGCGCACCGTGCGGAGATCGGAATTGAAGTGCTCTCATTGTCGCGGACACGTCGTTTTTGTCCCGAGATTGCATGGCACATCATGTTGGCGCCGCGTGCGATCGGGGAATGCGAAGTAACCTCTAGTGGAGGGCTCCCTCCGTCCCGGAGCGCAGAACAGCAACTCCACAATCACAAGCTCGTACCCGCGGGGCCTGCGCAACGGCGCAAGAATCTACACGGTACTGTAGCTCCGTCCACGCACCGAAGGAGGCAGATGCTGCACTTGCACGAAAGCTCACCCGCCAGGGCCCATGTGGAGCTCGAGATGCCACAATGGGAGACGCGTTCACAACAACCATCTGACTGCCCTGGTTGATCTTGCATTCCAAAGAGATCGTTGCCACATACGGTCTGAATAGGACAGCCTTCATTTGCCGTCCGTGAGGTGGCTTGATGTGTCGCAGGTGAAACAGTGCGCTCCTCGAACGAAGTACACCCTCTATTTTCAGCATGATGGAATCCCTCGCAGCTCAGCGCGGAGGCGCACATCAATCAC
The DNA here is from genome assembly GCA_030374735.1 of Gracilaria caudata. Classification (NCBI taxonomy): domain Eukaryota; phylum Rhodophyta; class Florideophyceae; order Gracilariales; family Gracilariaceae; genus Gracilaria; species Gracilaria caudata. The sequence goes on from JASCIV010000700.1 coordinate 8,593, forward strand.
GTGGAGGCGGATCGCATGTATCCCTGCCTTATCTGACATGCAAAGATATCCACTTCAGCCGCGAAACGTACGAGCCGCGTCGGTCACTTTGCATTCCGCTCATTACGAGTGCTATCGGCGTCCCAAAGTCGGGCACCCGAGCGCGTCCGCTGTACTCGCGATGCAACGAAAACATCAACAAAGGCATTTATGTAACTGTCTAGACGTGCGTGCTTTTGTACCCATTGTCGCCTCAATCGTACTCCCATTTCTTGTACGCAGAAACCTCATTGGGAACAACAAAGTTTCCATTTTTAGCTTCATCTTACGCTCCCCAAGCTTCTGAGTGGTGATGCTCACGTCTGGGCATCTTCCCGTTTGACACAGCTTGTCCTACCAACTTTTCATCAAATCGAATTGGCTTGGAAAAGGCCATCTTTTACAAACCGAGCTCGGCGCTGAGATTAGGCAAGCTTGAGTCGTTCCGCGAAAAGCAGACACCCAACGAATCATTCCATGATTGAATAAGCGGCACACAAACCTTCATCTCACGCGAGAAAGCTGTAGTCGAAATCGTGATGGCGCGAGTGCAATAAGCAAATCTGCCGCCTCTTTCAGTACATCGTCAGTCATTCATGCATGTGAGTGTCGAGTACTTATGTTGCCTGACGGAACCCGAGATTGCCATACCAAAAGATGCGAAGGCTCGCATTATAGCCAGACATTGTAACTCATTTCGTATAGAACTCGGTCGCGCTCGGTGTATCCAGGAGCGAACGGACTCAGTTGCGCTTATTTAGATCGCCGATGCGCCTTTGCAACAATTGCTGCTACTCGCAAATCGTGAGCTGGCCAATGCGATGAGGGCGGAGGGCCTACCAGTGCTGGTGGATGGTACTCTGCAGATGCCGTTTCATTTTTCGGTGGTTGGCTTCAGAGCGTCGCGTGGGCAGGACATCTCTAGGTATCGCAAGGTGATACATGCTGGGGTTGAAGGGAGTGGATCTCACAAGATGAAGACGCATGTTGATTTTGCATTTGGGCTGTGTGCATGGAAATTATCGCGTAACGGGAGCGAAAGCCATTATCCGACGTTCCGAAATGAGGAGAACGCTATGTGGTATGTTGAGGAGCAGTGCGATGGTTGATTTCTTGTACGTTTCGGAAAGGGTGTGGAAGACAAAACGAGCGTGAGCCACGGGCAATGGCTTTTGAATATTGAAGGGCATTGGCACTGCCATCGACATGCTGGTCGCTATGACTATTGGGGCAGGAAGCAATCGTATGTGAGCGGTGTGCTATATGCTTAACGGAGAGGCCAAGATAAGAAGTGCGAGTTTTGGAGAACTGCTGAAGGCTACCTTTCGTAGCCTTCGGCAGCGGACAATTGAATTTCCAATTGTAAGAGAGAACCCTTTCACGCTTCAGGGTAGCTCTAGTTGATCAGATAGCAGGACGGCGTGGACGGTTTTTCGAAGATGTCGCAGTCGATCTCAGCGTCAACAATGCAATCATTGCATTGATTGAATGCGCCGTACGCGGTGATTGTCGTCAACAGGTTGTGGCCCATGGCACGTGGCATGAGCTAAGACTCATTCTATGAACTTATAATGTCTGTCGTGCGCAACGGCGAGGTGAAGTTATAGAGAGGCCCAGTCAGCAAACTGCTTCTCCACGCGCTGTCCAATAGCGTTCTGCAGCTCGCGTTGAATGGCGGCACGCACGTCATCGAGGAGCAGAGGCAGAAGCGCCGCGCACAGCCAATGGTGACGAGCGCCCTACCCCCGCGCAGAAAGAGCTGCCATCCGGCAGTCACGGCGCTGCACACGCAACGAAGAGTCCGCGCCCACCAGTATCGTAAGCTGCTTCTCGATGTTGGCGCAACTCACACTCGCAGACCCTGCGTCGTGCACCGGCGGCATGCGTAGGCGGTATCTTCACTCCTGCGCGCGCAGCGACAGCGGGGCGCGGCGGCGCCCACGTCGAAGACGGTCGAACGCGCCTACGGTGGCGTGCAAGTCGGCGGCGTTCAGCTGCACGGCGGTGAGTTGCAGCCCACGCAGCGAGTAGGACAGAGGTGGTCAAGATAGAGCTGCCGCACTGGCACAAACGCACATGAGTGATGCGCACAGCGCGGCCACTCCTCGAACTGCGGCCATGCGATCGGTCCCCCGAACTCGGAGGCGAACTGGTCGGGCACGGTGGCGCCCTCCGGTCGAAGCAGCACGGCAGTACGACACCCGGGCACCAGGAACGGGAAAGCCGATCCCAAGTCGAACGACGGGCCTGAAAATCGGGCGCTGGTTAGAGTTGAGCAGCGTCATGATCGCTGCGCCGTTGGAGTCGGCATTGAACCATTGCTTGGTGTGCTCGAACGCAGCCTCAACGCGGTGTCACCCGAAATATAAGATCAGAAAAATCTCCGTCGACGGTTATGTCCATGATGCATGACGTAGAGATGATGGAAGGCTGGGCTCCGTATATCAGTCTGCGGTGGGTGCTGACGGATTGGGCGAGTGGAAATGGATCGTGGCAGCACTTGCGAGACTGAACGCCTGTTGAAGGGGCGCTTCGTGTGATGATATGGAGGTCGGTAGCGGTGAGGTTCTGAATCGACGCACGGCGGCGACGGAGAGCGGGTCGACGTGAAGGACACAGTGAGCATGTACGCATGCGTGCGCGTGTTCCGCAACAAGGTCATTCGTTTTTTTCACTCGACGTGTTGGGCGTGGAAGGCGCCACAGGGGCGGCGAAGGTGACTGGTGATGTGGATATGCAACGCGGACAGCACAAGCGACCACAACGTTAGCGACGAAGGCAAAAGGCGATCGTAGCTGAAAGACTGTTTCCTATGAGAGTGACGCCGTTTTGACGCTTTCTGGCAGCAGATGCACCGAGACTCGCGGCGATTGGAAGTACGTATGAAGCTGAAAAAGATGGGGGCCACATTTAGGGCACCAGTAGTCTCCAAACGCCCCCAGCTTGTGCACTTAACACTGCTTGCGAGGGACCACGTCAAATCCCTGCCGCATCGCTGCTCTTCTTTCTTCGAACCAAGATTTCGCTCGCCCGCTCGGCGTGGCTGCCTCGCTGCTCGTATCGCTCTCGCGTCCTGCGGCTCTGTTCGCGCTTACACGGTTAGGTAAAGCGCATGACGGGACGGCATGGCGGTCCAGTTCAAGCTGCAACGATGGGAAATCAAGAGGGGGTGAGGACGAGTTTTGGTGTGAGGAAGTCGCCTTGGTGCCGCTGATGCAGACGGTGAGAGAATGGTACGTAAGATTGAAATACTGACGCGCCTGTGCCTGGGATTAAGAGCCAACGATTGACGACATGTACCTTCGTACTTACCCTCACATAGGGCCTAGCGTTCTTGGCGGTCGCGTGTTCGCTTCAGCAACTAGCAGCAACGACCTTTTTGGCTGGCAAGTACCCTTGGTAGTCATCGTGCTTCCCGCTTTCGACTAGTTCACGCCACGCTAAAGAATGTCAGGTTCGTTCCCGTGGCTCTTTGCTGAAATGGCTGCGCCTGATAATGTCGGAGTTCCGTCGTTGTCGTGACGATCGAAGCACGAAGCCAGAGCTTGTGAGGAAGCTCTCCCCATGCTTGCACGTGTCACCGTGACGGGAATTGGTCGGGGCCCGACCACTGAGCGAACCCTTGTTCACCAAACAAGGGTTCGCTCAGTGGTCGGTACCGATATCACCAACGTATCGAAGCGCACCCTACAGGCTCTTCGTCGGCAAACGTGTTCACCAACGTACTGCCTCCGTCCAACAGGGCCGCCATGGTAGACGTATCGGATAACACAACGTTTTCATTCAATCATCTATTCTTCTTCTTCTTGAACTGGCACACATGATGTCATCTTCACCATTAATCAAATTGCGAGCTTCCTTGTATTCCGTTTACCTCTCACGCTGACATCGTTGCCTGGCTCAAGACGAGGTTCCTTGCGAACACACGACTACGAACACAGACTACAGAACATTACATGATCTCTAGCTTCTGATATGCTAAGTTTCTGGATAGAGTTGTGTGTCAACATGATCGCGAAAACGCTGCAATTTCAAAGGACTAGCCGTCGTATTCCCAGGTGGACATTTGCCTGGTGTGTGTCGTATGTGTGTCACATTTTGCTTACTGTTCTCTTGACAATATATGACTAATATGTGCCTGGTTTCGGACATTCGGCACAGGTATGACACGGATATGACATAGGTTATATTTGTACCGTATTTTGAACCCCTAGGAGACGCTCAGAAAAGGCGGCCGTTCTGGTAGACACAGATCAGGCACAGACGATAATGATTCAGAAACAGATGGCATTTATTGACGGGGTTCAAAATGTCACGCTTCCATTGCAGGCCCTCCTACCATCACTCTGTTTCGTATGATTCAACATTGCAAGCCATTATATCCAAGCACTTCATTCTCTTTGCTGCCTCCATCAGGTTCCTCTTCCCATTTTCACCGACCATGGAAATCCTCAGCCCGCATACCAGTAGTGTGATCCGGAGTTTCCGATGTCGTTGGCCGACACGTCTTCTTTCCTTATGACATGATGACCAAAACAAGATATATTTCACCCATCGATCATAACTAGAACACACGCAATGGCTCGTACGTCGTAGGAGCTGAAGATAGACCAGCGATCATGACAAAGAAAAGATTTTGCTGCGCCCAGTCTTCCCCAACTCCAGATCGATACTTTTTGCATACGGTGTTGTCCTATGCTTTCAGAGGCTCCATCCATCACCACCATACCTTATGATCTTGTGCTTCTTTGGTCGAAACAATCAGTGACAAGGTTTAGAACCGATTTGGCTCTTTAAGAAGTCACTGAATGAGAGCTGCTTGCGTTCCCGATAACTTCACGAGCGACAATCGAGTTGCTTCTGAATGAAGTCTCAGATCCTGGATACTTCCTCGAGGGGACTCTTGCCCTCTGCTTCATTTGGTTCTGTCATGGAATAGTATTGTTCATCACGACTTTCATACCGCATGTAGAATCCGAACAGAATTAGAAGAGCATTCGAAGGTGCTGCCTGTTTTGTAGTGTCGCTCGATAAGTGAGTTCTAACAGATCGTGACAATTGATCGGTCTAATCGGAAACGTTGGCCAGATATCTGTCAATTCCGTCTGGAGAAGTAGCTTTCTTCTCCAAAAGACGATGTACTCTTTGCTGGGTGTCAATAAAGTACGTCCGTCGCCATCGATCCCGAGGGTTGTGATTCTCAATCATGCCAATCTCATGATAGATTGTTCCTATCCATTCAATTGACCTTCCACCGTTAAATACCTTTGCCCCGCAATTAGCTGTACATACCTCATTCATTCCGTCCATTCGGAGCCCGGACACCCACTCAGCGAGGTAAAGATAATGTGATTCTCTC
>JASCIV010000701.1:0-13964 GCA_030374735.1 Gracilaria caudata
TTTATAAGGGGCGGCGTCCCTCTGCTGGGCGGAAGGGGGGAGGGGGGGGGATGCGTTGGCAGAAGGTGAGACGGTGGGAGAGGGGCGTGGAAGGGGGGAGGGTGAGGCAAAGGGTGAGGCAAGGGGGGACGGCGCGCCGCGCGGTGTTTAATAGCGGCGAGGAGGGAGTGAGAGGTAAGGACGTCGCGCGGTTCTGCGCGGGGGTGAGGCGATGCGGAGATGGTGCGGGCGCGCTGAGACTCGTGACGTGGCGCGGGGGGCGGCGCCATGGCAGCGCGTTGGGTGTAATCTGCGCCTGTTGCGTTTTTTGGAGTGCTGCGGTGCAACCGTCGCGCCATCACGTGAACGGCGCGCCGCACGCGCCCCGCGTGCGCGTCGTGCACCCGTGCAGCTCTGCGCAGAGGCCGTGGCGACGCTTCCCGCGCGTGCGCACGCGCTTGCGCGCGGTTGGCGCCACGTTGGGGTTGCCGTTGTGGTTGCGCGCGGGCGTGCGCGTCGCGCTGCGCTCGCGAGAGCGAGAGCGGCCGCGTCTTGACGTGATGGGGCGCGGGGGGCACCCTTGCGCGGGGGATGGGTGGGATGCATGGGTGGACGCGAGCTTTGTTCCCGCCGGTTCTGTGGCGGTTTGTGCTGCGGCTTCTTTGGCTGATTCGCGCGCTCGTTTGCGGTTGCCGATGTTTGTTCGCAGCGCGCGGCACGTAGTTTGTTGCGAGCGGCGTTTGTCACGTGGGGTTGTCAATGCATTGGACTTGTGCTTTGGTCCTCTCTGTGTGCGGCGATTTACCTTTTTGATAACTTATCAATGGTACCTTCCCGGACTTGCGAGTCGAGCGCGTCCTCAATTGCGGGCCGTTCCGTGTGACGCGCCTGATTCGGGTTTTACTGCTTGGCCGCGGTTTGCTTCGTGCTGGGACGGTGGTAATGGCTCTCCGTAACTTGCGATTGAAGCTGCCGTGACTGTCGTGGAGCTGTGCAAGTTGCGCCCCCTGGCTCAATGTGTACCATGCACGTTTCTACTAGAGCTATGCTGCACAAAACTTGTGCCGCTCACAAGAGACTGCCAAACCGCCGCCCTTGACATTTGATTTGGACAGTGCGCCAAAGGGGAACAAAATATGTCGCGAGTTTCTTGAAATCGCTGCCGAATACCATATTGTTGTCTTCCACACTCTTCGACCGCCTTGAATTGTGTCAGAGTGTGCACCCATCTGCCCGCTGCGGTGAGAGTTAACCCATCCTCACCGTGCTCCAATCAGTGCTGACGCTGGTGTAGAAGCGCAAGCCACACCGTCGAACAAGAAACAAATGGCGTGGCGGTGAGCGTTGATGCGAGATTGTACGTATAGCGTGACAACAGAACTTCGCGAGAGGAAGCGCGCCTGCAATTCATACAAACAGACTCGAGTTGCGCGAGTCTCTGAAAACCTTCAGTAGAGGCACACCTCACGTACAAAACATGCGAGGTGACCACATGTGTTCTGGAGCATGTGTTTTAAATCCATGGTCACGCAGCGCAACATAATCAAATGTGCAACATTGCGTGAGCTGGTATTGCTCGTTAGCTATCCTAATACACGGTAATGTCAACAAGAAGTCCCAAGACTTTGCGTGCAGACTGTCAACGTGCCGCACAAATGTAGCTTAGAGTTAAAGCGAGAACTCGTTGATTGAATTGTAGACGCAGCATGAGCAGAACACACGCAGGTCCAGCCTTGAGGTTCCTGAGCCAGTCGAACGTACCCTTGTATGGTGTGCACTTGTGCAACGGCGCAAGACGCGAGTGTCATTTCAAACAATTGTTGGTAACGGGGAGCTAACACTGTGGCCATGGTATCTACAAGCCTGAAAGAATGCATTGAAATCGGCAGCACTACATGATGATCATCATCATGACAGCTATAGGACTCTTGTTGATGCTAGTTCAGCACTTGGCCATTTCTCGCCGACTCACAGGACTTCTTACATTGTGACAGACTTCGAGAATCGTACAAAGCAATGTTCAAGTCTCAAGATGTGATGCGGGTACAAAGGTACTTAAAAAAAGATTTATGAATTGCATTCGCAGCAGAAACTGAGCTCTTAAGCTCACCAACAATCAATGTCTGGTTAACCGCTCATATGTTACTGCAATAAAGGAGTGCACGCTTGTACCGGTAGGATAGATGCTTCCACCACACGCTATGGGTAAGTTATCTTAGGCCCGTACGGTAGTAGAACGCTGCCCCAAGGGTAAGGTTAGCGTTCTACCCTACATCCGTAGCGAGGGATTCGGTCAACGTGGAGCGCCAGCTGGATGTCATCAGGCAACGCGCTATATTCTTCTTTCTGCAGCCTTCTCGATGTGACACGACGAATATGAAAACTGTCCTCGGAAGGCGAAACATGTCACGTGAGCACCTTGATATCGACGAATTGACGCAATTCGCCTGGTCCATGAATGACACCAATTGCAATCCAATCGATACATCTGTCTCTCTTTCTGCTGTGGCCTAAACAACAGTTGCTTGAGAAGAAAATGGACCATCCAATCCGGTCGAATGCAGGGCTCACGACTGAGTTATTTTTTTTCTTGTTGCAAGCGGTACAACTTGCAACAAAGTTGTACAGATGTATGCGAGAGAAGGTTGCTACGAAGGTACCTTCTGCGAATAGTCGCTCTATTGCGTTAGTAAAGCCAAAAACCGGCTCGGCCCTTGCTATATTTATCTTCCAAACGGCTTCCCTCCGTGCTCTCGTTTTGGGGACAGGACCTGTCCGGCAGGTGTTTCCGGACGGGAGGCATTTGACCGGGGAAATGGCTCTTGTGCTCCCGCATGGATTTTTTTTTTTTGCAGTTTCGAGTCGAATCGGACTCTGCCTATTTGAGTTTGTCCATTGCAGATTTTGCAAGAACTATAGCCAAATGGGAGTCCGATACGGGGCAATCAGAGTCTGTATTGCCGATTTGCCCGCAAGCTTGTAGAATGCGGAAAAGAGTACTGAATAAATTGAGCATGCCCTACTAGTCTCACGAATATAGAGAGAGAAGTTTTGTTGCGGTTGCGTAGCACAGAGGAGATCCTTGTGTGTAGAATTGAGAAGCCCTGTCAAAAGACAATGATGTGGATGGTGTAGGCCTTGACGCGAGCGAAGTAATCTGTATCTAACTTTACCCTTGCAAAAAGAGCACAACTTCGCAGCAGCGCAGCCGCCTGAGGCGGATTCGACCGACCGCGATTAAACTGGTCGATTTGAAAAACAGGGAAAATGGCCAGATTCGGGAATCGGTAGCTCTCACGGATCAAAGAATCGACCATCTGCAAGAGCGCGAGATGGGCACAACGGCATTAAGCCATCACCAAGGGTTCTGTATAAGTGGGCCATCAACCTTGAACGTCTCGTGAGAACAGAAAGAAAATACGCTCAGCTGCGCTGTCGAGCGCATTTGAAGTGATTTTGCGAAGTTGCGCATTTTGCGAAGTTCAGGCAACGGCCATCCCTGCGACAGGCTGTTGCAAGATCGTCTATTCTCAACTTCCGCAGGCCTACAACAAAAGTATCATGAGCAATCCTCCTCAACATCTCTCTTTCTATTCTCATGTGAAACGAAACAATCCAAACTTCACACCGAATGTGACGTGCCCGCAAGCAGAAACGCAACCAGATCTTTTGGTTGATAACACGCCGTACAGTCGTTTCTATCACCTAACAGTGACTGATGCTTCAAAGCGTCCGCAATACGATCTCGTCGCAATTGCTGAACCAACTGGGGCAATTACTCTACCTGTGAATGAGCACAACCAGATCGCTTTAATTCGTCAGTGGCGATCAGTTCCTTCGTCTGTTCCAGGGTCAGAAGCCTTCAACAAACCCCTAGAGTCTCCACATGGCTTCTACTCAACAGAGCTCCCTCGAGGATTTCCGGAGCACGGTGAGTCTCATGCCGATGCAGCTGCTCGAGAAGTTCGGGAAGAACTGGGTGTGGCTACCAAAAGGGTTTGGCAACTGGGGTGGTGTAATTTCAATACAGCCATCGCAATGACCGATATTCCTGTCTACGCCGTATTGGTCGACCACACTGATCTAGTTTCCGATCAAAAGGATGAAGCTGAGGTCATTGACAAGGTTGAGTGGATCTCAATGGAAGAGCTCGGAGACCGTGTCATGAAAGGGAACATAAGATGTGGACTTACTCTTGCGGCTATATCGTACGCCTTCGCAGCGCGTGGTAGAATCGCTCAATTTGTCAAGGAGCGATGACCAGTCTTGGCGACATCACGAATCTAAACGGTTTAGGGATATGGCGCTCCTCTTCGGGCGAAAAAGGAACCGTCGACTTTATCTACCAATGCCGACATGGACTGGACTGGTATTGTTGACCGTCGGGATAGAAGCTTAGGAAATGAACCACCAGCATGCTTCTATTCTGTCGGGGGACTGTCGAAACGGGATTGGACGCTCCATGCCTTGTTATTCTTCTATTCAATTCCTCTTGTTTGAGAACAGCGGCATCCCTAAGGACACCTTTGCGTAAGAACTTAAAAACAAGGCCAAAACTTTGGCAAATGAAATGGAGGAAAAGCAACCAATGTCACGCGTTATTCCTTTGGACTGTGCGGGCAAGAGGTTATCAATACAGAGTATCCAGAAGGAGAAAAAGTCTCGACGTAGCTCATGCATATGAGACGAATAATTGATCATGCAAAGAGTTTTGCTCAGTGTCCGCCCACTAATTCTGTTTTGCATGATATCCCATCACGGCGAAGAACTGCAGCACAATTGCGCGCCGCTAGTCACCATCTCACTATAGCTCGGCCCAACTTTTTGGCAAGAGAGCATGGGTTTATGCACGTACGCTACGGTCGTATCCAATTCTGGACATTCTTCCGAACCAAAATCGATCAATTCTGATTACTCGACCTTTGCATCGCAAGGCTTTCGTCATCGAGCTTTTCTGGTCCTTAGAGTGCATAGTCCAGAAGTTTCGTGCTCTACATATTTGCACCTGAACATCAACTTGGTTGGGAAAGAGTGCCTAGAGCACGTACCTAGAGCGCGAAATTTTGGTATTGCGTCGTGGAAAACCTATTCAGAGTTGATGGTCGTGAAAGCTTCCGCGTCCTCAGTTATCATCGGGTTGTTCTTCTGCTATGTTCTCCCGAAGTGTTCCGCAAAAGAACAGAAATGTACTTCATCAATTTCAACATTTGTGGCTTCGAGCTCAACTTTAACCCGAGCGACGATTCTAGGGAAGACATATTCAGAACTTATCAGTCTAGGATTTGCTGAAAAGCAGTTTTCTGAATACTGCTCAAGACTTCTCATGACCGAAAAAGAGTCCGTGGCTGTCGTATTCCCTAACTCATTTGCTTGCGTGAAGCATTTTTGCCAGAGCGATCCTATCCGTCATGTTCAAGAAGGACCGAGGGATGTAAATGAAATCATCAACCGAGAAATGCTGTGGCATTTATGCGACGGTTCTTGTGCTGTTCAAATGGGGAATGCGAAAGCCATTGTCAGAAAGACCGGAAGTAGAGTCCAATGGGAATTACGTCATGGAGACTTCCTGTTTCGCAAGACGAAACCGATGGGGGGAGCCCCATCGCTTTTTCTGGCTGTGTTTGTTTTGACTGCCGCACTGGTCTTTCGATTTCAGAAGGCACTCGTTTCACCGGGTTTGCTTTGTGTTTTAGTCTTACTCTTTTGGTTATATATGCGAGAGTATGATAAGGGAACACATTATTCACTTGTGGTGAAGGAACAGCAAAGCCTGAACGCGGTGAATATCGGCAGCTTTGTCTTGCACAACTTCTCATACTCCGTAATTCGACGTGGTTATGGCAGATGCGCGATATACTCTTGTAATCGTTTCGAGGGGGTAAAAAACATCCGCTTTCGAACTCATTGTGACGTGCTGAATTTCAGAGTTCCTTCGGTAACAAGAAGAGGAAGATCAGTGAAACTAAACTGGCTGAAGGTGTTGACAGGGATATGGCTCCTGGAACACAAAGAGTACGAGCACATAGTTTACACTGACCGAGATTTAATCCTGGATAGAGATCCAGCCTTTGCCTTTGAGCATCCAAATGTAGTTTTCTCGGACTTAGGAGGCACAAGGCCAGACTCCGCAATGTTCATCTTTCGAAAAGGCAGCAGTACCAATCATTTACTTACCTTACATTCGTGGCTAAGGAAGGAAACTGGTCAAACTACTCGCAGGGATGACGGTGAAGAGCAGGCGGCGCTTTTCGACTTACCAAAGAATCTGACACACGTTCCAGCTCAGAGACTTTATACATTTCAGTGTGGGAGAAATTCTATTAATCGAGCGGAGTGTCTACTACGCCGCAGAGCTCCCAGTGTAGACAGCAACGTCTTCTTCTCAAAGCTCTTTCTTGAAACTTTGCGCCCATTTATTTTTGGTCTCACTCCGCATCGTTTTCTTGCTCCCACGCTGCTATTCCGAGATATTAGGCATAGCTTTTTGAAAGAGCTCGTGCCATTAGTTCTGCCACTCTTAGAAGTTATCATTTACCAACGCTGGGTGGCGGAGCCACCCGTTAGGGAACTGAGGTGCCCACCGATGAGCACAAAAGCCATATCTTACGGCTCGTTTGATAATCCATATAGTCAAACATTTTCAAGTCTTTCTACAACCGGAGTTGTAAGCCGTACTCCAAAAGGCTGGGTTTGCACAGATATTGCTCAAGAGTGGAGGCCTTGGAATCATCCTCGTTTATCCACGGTAGAATCGTTTGCGATTGCTCAATTTTTGATTTGCATCCTGAGTTACTTGTTAGGCTTCAGACATTTTCTTGACCCGGCTTGGAACGCGAAGAACTTAAGATGGGATAAGGCGAAGTCTAACTCATGAAACATGCTCTGGGAATAATCCAAAGGACTCTGCGAGAACTGATAGTTACCGTACCCTGGAAATGTGCTGAATCTGGACTTTCGTTGCATGAATCGGTTCCAAGTTGAGAAGCACGGGATCCCTTCCTGTGTGGTATACCCCACTTTCACTTCAGTGATATGTTATGCACTTCCAGGATGAGTCCCCTGTCTTTGGCACACCAACATGGAACTAGATAGCTGTACAGAGTAGAGGAGCAGGCTTGCATTTAGAAGGGCATTATCATAACTAGCGATTGGGGTTTTCAAAGTCTTGACACAATTTCTATACGAACGGTCCAACGGCTCATTAAGCCTTGGAGCTTTGCAAATGGTGTTATTATTTCCGAGGTCTGCGGAGAACGTCAGCATAAAAACCCGATGAATACCAACAATTCTCTCGCTTTCTCGTTGGGACCGAGGCTTTCTTGATGCTCAAAAGCTTAATCTCCTTATCCAGGAGTAAAGAGTGGACATCTCATATTCGATCCGTTGAAATCATGGGATGTTCGCGGCATCCAGTGCTTGACAGGCCTCGCCAGAATTTCCTAGTTGAAAACGTCAATGTTGTTCAGAATCGTGCCATGTCGAGGATGTGCCTCGCTAGTCCATCCGAACGCAATATATCTACAAGAACCTCTAATTCGTGTCACCAAAGAACGTTCCATGACTTTCGCTATGCATGGGGCTAAGGGCGAAATCATTCTGGGTACCCAGTTGACAAGTACTCCTTTGAGAAGAATACGGAGTAGATTTACACGCTGCATAAGAGAATAAGACGAGCTGCATGCATTTGTTAGTCGAAGTAGGTATACGAGAAAATCATACAGGCCGGGCGCTGTACGTTTGGAGCAGTCGCATGAGTAGATCCATTTGATTCCCAGCTGTTGCAGAAGACTCCCTGAGAACCCTTTCTTGATAATGGGCGCTCTCTTGTTCGGTACGATTGACTTCTTTTCTGGCTTGCAAAACATCCTCAAGAGTTAATGGGCGCAACCTCCTCTGCGTTGTAATGTTCCCAATGGATGCACGCTCTCTTGCAGCGCCTCGCACACCTTCTCGTAGTGGATGCATCATTGCCGCACGGCAAAGTTCCTTCAAATCGGATCCAGAGTAACCCTCTGTGACACGAGCGATTGAGGAATAGCTGAAGCCTTCTTCAAGGTTGACACCTTCCAGAACCTTGGTAAGAATTTCCAATCTCTCTGCTTCATTTGGTAGGGAAACTTCGAAGGGTCTCGGCATTCTTCGCAGAATTGCGGGGTCGACGTCGTATGGTCTGTTGGTAGCGCCAAGTACAACAACTTGGTTGCAACGGTCATCCGTGGTGAGTCCATCCCACAACTGCATGAATTCGGCTTTAAGATTCTTATGTGCCTCGTGCTCGGTACTTGATCGTTCTCTGAACAAACCATCAATCTCATCAATGAAAATGATCGTAGGCTGAACGCGACGAGCAAGAGAGAAAACAGCTCGCGCCAGCTGCTCCGTATCCCCGAGCCACTTTGACAGCAGAGAGCTCGGCGACAAGGCAAGGAAATTTGCACCTGATTCTTTAGCAAGAGCTTTTGCGAGCATGGTCTTTCCAGTGCCTGGGGGTCCATAAAGTAAGATACCCTTGGGCGGTTGAAGCAACGAGCTCTCTCCACTTTGATACACATCAGGATACAACAGTGGATATACGATGAGCTCCTTTAAGGTCTCCTTGGTGTAAGACAAGCCGCCGACCGAGTCGAATGAAGAAGATATATCTTCCGGGAAGACGAGATCATGGAGCAACATCTCCTCGGCTGGAGACAAATAGCGCAATGCATCATTGGGCACTCCAGTTCGTAATAGGCGGTTGAGCACAGCCTCCCTGCGCTGCCGCGTGCGTTCCCTGGACTCGGCATTGGGGTCCATGACACGCTTGATTACTCGCGCGGAGACATAGACGCCGAGGACCGCGAAGGCGGCAGACAGCAATTCCCTGGAAAGTAGCGCCCAGAAAGAGGGCGCTGCATCAGCGAAGTCTGGGGTGGGTTCGTCGGAAGCCATGGCCAAAGTCTGAGACAGAAAGGGAGCACAGAAACAGATGACGCTGAGAGACGTCGTATGGCGATTTGTGCGCCAGCCGGCGCGGAGGTGAAGAATGGAGGTGAAGCGGCTGCGCAAAAAGACTGGCAGGTGGCGACAAATTCTGAATTCGCTTCGGTTGGGGCACGCCACCACGAGCGTGCGCTGCTCCGAGTCCGGACTCCGGAGCGACACAAATTATGGCTGCCACCTGCCATGGACCATGGTCCTTCTTCCGATAGAGACGTGTCGTATGTGTCAAACCGCACCAGATGGCGACATAACATTGGCTACCCCGAAGCGCTTAGGCGATGACGTTCATTGTCGTTGGACCTTCGATTCGTCCTTGTGAATTGGAATGGCGTCTTCACCTCCTGAACGAAGTGCCTTGCGTCCGGCAAGATAGCGGCCTCTGAGCTGCCGTGAGCGATCTCCTCGTCCCGATTGTCGCCTGCGTAGCCTTCAGCTGCATCGACGTCTTCTTTACCAAAATGATGTTTTCTCAGCTGTGGCAGAACATCTTGGAATGGCTACAGAAGTACGTTGCAGCACGCGTTTCGACATTGTACCATTTCGTTTCCACTAACTCCTCCCTTATTCTTTTAGTCTCTTCTTCCAGCAGGAGATGGAGCTGACCATTTTAGGTTTACAAAACGCCGGAAAGACTACGCTGGTCAATTTGATTTCGACCGGCGATTTCACGGATGATCGAATTCCAACCGTCGGCTTCAACATGCGTCGTATTCAAAAGGGCGGTGTCACCCTGAAAATGTGGGACTTGGGCGGCCAAGAGCGCTTTCGCACCATGTGGGAGCGTTACTGCCGAGGAGTTTCAGCCGTCGTGTTTGTCATAGACGCTGCCGACTACGACCGTTTTGATACCGCCCGACTTGAGCTTCAAGACATCTTATCCCGACAAGCTCTTAACGGTATTCCTGTGCTTGTCTTAGCAAACAAGAGTGATCTCCCTGGAGCTGTCAAGGATATCGATGAAATCATCAACATCTTTGGCCTCAGAGAGATTACCAACCATGAAGTTTCTGTGTACTCTATCTCGGCGAAGAATCGTGTCAACATTGATGTGACTCTGCAGTGGCTCATTGACCACGGTTCAAAAAAGACGTCTTCAACCACAGCGGCTGCTGTCGTCACCCCTGCGCCAAGCGGCACCGAACCAGCAGCCTCATCTTCAAATGCTCCAAGTGCGTCGACTTCATAGAAATGGTACATCATGGAGCAGCTCGCAGTCAACGCATTGCGCAGTTTTATGTAACTCGCTAATCTAACAATTGGCACCGGCAGCTTCACTACCTCTACTGGTAGAGGCCAATCACAGCTGTCCGGGATTACCTGATTACTTGACGAGTGGTTCGCCGCCATCTCCTTGCATCCTGTCTTTAACAAGGTACTCGCTATGCATCCCTGCCTGCAGAGGATTCGAGAAACGGCCGAGCAAAATTGGAGAACCATCTGCGAGAATAGACCACAACGTGCAAAGCGCGAAAGTAGCGCAAGTGTAGCTCAGAATCATCAATCTAACTGCCACAAATCAACGGTCATACTAAACTCAACTTTGTTTGATTTTCCGGGACAATGAGTTTATCATCTTCAAGATTATCTATGTACATGTAAAATATATGCGAAACGGGGAACCTAAGGAATACCATAGATCTACTGCGAATGCGTTTCGAATGTTATTGACACTTGCGATGAACAAACGAGGATCCATTCTCATCGTACTCAGACTTTGAGAACCACATTTTTTGAAACTCGGAGAATGTAGCTAGGATGCTTCCGCCGGTCCAGGCGCAATACTTTCGCTCATGACTGCCTGTTGCGGCGAGCACCCGAACCTTGTGATATGTTTCCAACAGACCGAAGCTCAGTCTCTCATACAACCCACCCATATCTGAAGTGCCACCAGTTAGACAAACTCCAGCATACATGTCCCGATGTATAGCCTCTGGGCACTTTCTGATTGCATCGACCACCAACCCATGAAGTCCAAGTGATTCGTCGGACCTTACGCTTGCTGCGTCCGGCCTTGATCCGTTCAGATACTGATCGACATATGAGAGTCGTGCATCCGTGTTGGTTTCCATGATTACATGCGGTAATCTTCCGAGTAGGGTCTGCTCTGCTACTGAGAATCTCTCCGCATTCATTTCAATGCTGTTTCCGTCGGGCAGTTCATACGACCCGTGGATAACCGGTAGCGACTTAAGGTCTACGGAGGGGTTTTGGTGAACAACGCACAGATTTGCTTTAACCTCTTCCAGCAACTGAACTCTGGAGAACTCCGTGAACGAAGCAGTTGTTTTCGGAAAAGACAGTTCTGCAATCTCTGACTGCCGCACAAGATTGTCTTCGTCGACACCATCTACCCGCGTGATGTTCCTTTTGTAGGACCAGATTGGTCGCAGCTTGCAACTGGCACTGGTCAACAGAGAATCAAGAACCGCATTCAATGTGCGACCGCCAATGGCCGTTCGAATTGCTTTTCCTTTCACTACAGCACCGTCCTCCACGGGAACAGCACTAGTTCCGGAATGACCTATATCCAAGACAAGTCCTGTCGTCTTACCGTTGGCATAGGCCGATAGCACTGCAGCTCGCGCCAAGTAAAGAGCAGGTACTTCGAACTTTTCAAAGATTAGCTCCACTATTCTTTCGCGCGATTTGCGTCCATTGTGATTGGGTTCAGCATATAGCAAGGCGTTCTCGCGCGTAGGGGCATGCAGCTCACTGCATAAAGTATGCGACAACAGGGTTTCAAAGAGGTTCCAGTTTTCAATCAAACCGTCCGAGCCAAATGGGCTGACGATATCAACGTTGTCCTTACGAATGTTGACAGCATTATGACCGGCTCGGGGTGGTTTGTACTTACCTTGATTCGGTTGTTCATCTGCACCCTCGGACTCGTATTGGCAGGCAAGGACTGACGGAATGAGGACGTGAGGAAGATCCTCGCCGGCGGTGCCAGCCTTGACGGTATGCGAGCCGACATCCACAACCAGACTGGGGACCGTCCCTTCCACCTGATACATTGTGGAAGAGAGGAGCGCCGAGGCGGGCGCTGTTTGTCTCCGGTCGTTGAGCTTGATCCTCCGCCTATGTAAGGTTATCTGCTATCCACCTTGCATTTATTTTATCATAGATGTTGTCAGGTGGGTTGATTTTGGCGCAGTTTCCTGCTTTTCAGTTCGTGTCCTATATTTTTGATTGTTTTGTTCAACAAAATTTGTTGCGATGTGGATGATCCCGCCCACTTTTACGACCATCGATTCTGGATTCACTCATCCTGCCTACGTCCCAGCCCTGTTCTCCTCCTGAAACCAATATCTGATCCTCGTAACGCACTCGACACTAGACGATGCTTGCCATTCGAGCCAGCTCTCGCTTGTGCGCACCGTTTCGTCGCCTGTTTTATTCGTCGGCACCGAAACCATGCGCTCCAGAATTTATCGAAGTGGCAGGTGAGCACCACAACTCAGAGCTAGACCCCCCTCCAAAACGTGAGTGGCCACTGGATCCGCGTGGTATGGAGATCAGAACAGCAAAGGCCCGTCGGCTGGGTATTAATACATCCCCTCATAAGCTAAATCTCGTTGCGAAGCTGGTTCGCAATCTGCGAATTGAGGAGGCCCGTCGTCAACTTGCGGCTTGCAAGAAGAAGACGGCCCCCTATGTTGCGGCCACCATCCAAGCGGCAGTCAAGAACGCAAATTCATTCAATTTGCGTGAGGACCGTCTGGTCATCGACGAAGCTTATGTTGGGAAGGGGCGATATCTACCTCGCATTCGACCTTGGCATGGGAAAGGCCGATGGGGACTTGAGCACAAGAAATATGCCCACCTCACCATTAAAGTGAGAGAGCTTGACGAGGAGCTGTGGGAGGCTAGAGTAATGTCTAAGTATTTTCATCTTAAACGAGGGAATGGTCGTCCGGACGATGAAAACCACCCCATTCATTCGAGCACGAAAGTGAGCTGGTTAAGCGATCTAGACGAAAGCTTTCGGAAAACCAGAGAAAGAATCGCAGGCTTAAAAGATATTGTTAAGTCCAACGAAGTGAACATGCGCTCCCCTGAAACTTGAACAATGCTGGAGATAAGATGTAGCTTTTATGGACGAACAGCCAAAAAAAGAACGAAGCCAATTCAGATGTTTTGCATGACGAGATCGGGACTGGACCGTTCTTAGTCCAAAAATATGTACGCGACGCACCGCGTATTATCATCGCGATTTGCGGTACCAGATGAATTTCCAGTATTAGAATGAAGTACCTCTGTATTGGAAGGCTAATCTGAGTCTGCAGAAAGCGCAAAGGGCTTGGCCAGCACGACTTTCATGTGCCCTTTGGCAAAGGAATATCGAAGTAACGGGGAACTCAGCTTGAGCTATCTCGCAGTAACAGCAGTCGTTTGTTCACTTTTTTGGTTCGTTTGTCGTAATTGTCGTGCTTGTAAGTGTTGACGAAGTTAGGCTCCGCTAAGCAGAGCACGTTTGAAAGTTACAAATGCTCTGTGATCGCCGCTCGTATAATGATGGAAAGCACAAGAGTGATGTTACGCTCAACAGGTATCAAGTTCCAGTCCAAATCTTACGAGCCGTCAGAAAAAATACTTGAAAGCGACATCATATGATATTAATCAATGCGCCAAAAGTTCTTCCTAAACTGCAGTCGTTCTGATAGCTCTGTGATGAGAACTTCGTGCGTTGGATTTGGTCCCCCTTTTCCTCACGAACATGTACTTGCCTAAGTCATTGCGGTTGTTGGGATTGATAAGGTAATTCTCATGAATGCAAGCATTTTGATACAAAGGAGCACGGCATGTAGCGACAAATCATACTGTCAAGGAAGTTGTGACGCTGGATTCATGCGCGAGGTCCGCAGGCGCACAAGTTTCTGTGAAGAAACAATTTAAAACTTTATTTTGATTAATCCTGCAGTGTAGGACCAAAAACTAGATTTATTGAATTAATCTCCTAGTGTAGGCTAGAGTATTTCTACTAGAAATTAGACCCCCATGCCGCC